>JARKHS020032679.1:0-63061 GCA_030143305.2 Amblyomma americanum | reverse complement strand
TTACAACACATGGGTCACTGTTAGCCGCTCCGGCGTAGGGTGCCCGGATGTCCGCTCGCCTCCGGCGCTGGCCCATCGAGCAAGCTGCCGTGGCCAACTAGAAAAATGTCACATCGAGCGGAAAGAAATCATTTAAAACACATGCGTCACTGTTAGCCGCTCTGGCCTAGGTTGCCAGGATGCCCGATCTACTCCGGCGCTGGCTCATCGAGCAAGCTGCCGTGGCTAACTAGAAAAATGCCAAAATGAGGGGAAAGAAACCATTTACAACACATGCATTACTGTTAGCCGCTCTGGCATAGGGTGCCCGAATGCCCGCTCGCCTCAGGCGCTTGCCCATCGAGCAAGCTGCCGTGGCTAACTAGAAAGGGGCCACAACGAGACGAAAGAAACCATTTGCAACACATGCGTCACTGTTACCCGCTTGGGCCTAGGGTGCCCGGATGCCCGCTAGCCTCCGGCGCTGGCCCATCGAGCAAGCTGCCGTGGCTAACTAGAAAAATGTCACATCGAGCGGAAAGAAATCATTTACAACACATGCGTTACTGTTAGCTGCTCTGGCCTAGGGTGCCCGGATGCCCGCTCGCCTCCGGCGCTGGCACATCGAGCAAGCTGCCGTAGCTAAATAGAAAAATGCCACAACGAAGGGAAGGAAACCATTTACAACACATGCGTCACTGTTAGCCGCTCTGGCTTAGGGTGCCCGGATGCCAGATAGCCTCCGGCGCTGGCCCATCGAGCAAGCTGCAGTGGCTAACAAGAAAAATGCCACAACGAGGGGAAAGAAACCATTTGGAATACATGCCTCACTGTTAGCCGCTCTGGCCTAGGGTCCCCGAATACCTGATAGCCTCCGGCGCTGGCCCATCGAGCAAGCTGCCGTGGCTAACTAGAAAAATGCCACAAGGAGGGGAAAGAAACCATTTACATCACATGCGTCACTGTTAGCATCTCTGGCCTAGGGTGCCCGGATGCCCGCTCGCCTCAGGCGCTGGCCCATCGAGCAAGCTGCCGTGGCTAACTAGAAAAATGCCACAACGAGTGGAAATAAACCATTTACAACACATGCGTCCCTGTTAGCCGCTCTGGCCTAGGGTGCCCGCTCGCCTCCGGCGCTGGCACATCGAGCAAGCTGCCGTAGCTAACTGGAAAAATGCCACAACGAGGGAAAAGAATCCATTTACAACACATGCGTCACTGTTAGCAGCTCTGGCCTAGGGTGCCCGGATGCCCGCTCGCCTCCGGCGCTGGCCCATCTAGCAAGCTGCCGTGGCTAACTAGAAAAATGCCACAACGAGGGGAAAGAAACCATTTACAACACATGCGTCACTGTTAGCCGCTCTGGCCTAGGGTGCCCGGATGCTCGCTCGCCTCCTCCGCTGGCCCATCGAGCAAGCTGCCGTGGCGAACTAGAAAAAGGCCACAACGAGGGGAAAGAAACCATTTAGAACTCATGCGTCACTGTTAGCCGCTCTGGCCTAGGGTGCCCGGATGCCCGCTCGCCTCCGGCGCTGGCCTATCGAGCAAGCTGCCGTGGCTAACAAGAAAATGCGACATCGAGGGGAAAGAAATCATTTAACACACATGCGTCACTGTTAGCCGCTATGACCTAGGGTGCCCGGATGCCATATCGCCTCCGGCGCTGGCCCATACGAGCAAGCTGCCGTGGTGAACTAGAAAAGTGCCACAACGAGAGTAGACAACCCATTTACAACACATGCGTCACTGTTAGCCGCTCTGGCCTAGGGTGCTCGGATGCCCGCTCGCCTCCGTCGCTGGCCCATCGAGCAAGCTGCCCTTTCTAACTAGAAAACTGTAACATCGAGGGGAAAGAAATCATTTAAAACACATGCGTCACTGTGAGCCGCTTTGGCCTAGGGTGCGCGGATGCTCGCTCGCCTCCTCCGCTGGCCCATCGAGCAAGCTGCCGTGGCGAACTAGAAAAAGGCCACAACGAGGGGAACGAAACCATTTAGAACTCATGCGTCACTGTTAGCCGCTCTGGCCTAGGGTGCCCGGATGCCCGCTCGCCTCCGGCGCTGGCCTATCGAGCAAGCTGCCGTGGCTAACTAGAAAAGTGCCACAACGAGGGGAAAGCAACCATCTGCAACACATGCGTTACTGTTAGCCGCTCTGGCCTAGGGAGCCCGGATGCCCACTCGCCTCCAGCGCTGGCCCATCGAGCAAGCTGCCGTGGCTAAGTAGAAAAATATCACAACGAGGGGAAAGAAACCATTTACAACACATGTGTCACTGTTAGCCGCTCTGGACTAGGGTGCCCGGATGCCCGCTCGCCTCCGGCGCTGGCCCATCGCGCAAGCTGCCGTGGCTAACAAGAAAAATGCCACAACGAGGGGAAGAAACCATTTACAACACATGCGTCACTGTTAGCCGCTCTGGCCTAGGCTACCCGGATGCTCGATCGCCTCCGACGCTGGGCCACCGAGCAAGCTGCCGTGGCTAACAAGAAAATGTCACATCGAGGAGAAAGAAATTATTTAACAACATGCGTCACTATTAGCCGCTGTGGCCTAGTGTGCCCGGATGCCCGCTCGCCTCCGGCGCTGGCCCATCGAGCAAGCTGTCGTGGCGAACTAGAAAAGTGCCACAACGAGGGGAAAGAAACCATTTACAACGCATGCGTCACTGTTAGCTGCTCTGGCCTAGGGTGCCCGGATGCCCGCTCGCCTCGGGCGCTGGCACATCGGGCAAGCTGCCGTGGCTAACAAGAAAAGTGCCACAACGAGGGGAAAGAAACCATTTACAACACATCGGTCACTGTTAGCCGCTCCGGCCTAGGGTGCCCGGATGTCCGCTCGCCTCCGGCGCTGGCCCATCGAGCAAGCTGCCGTGGCTAACTAGAAAAATCTCACATCGAGCGGAAAGAAATCATTTAAAACACATGCGTCACTGTAAGCCGCTGTGGCCTAGGGTGCCCGGATGTCCGCTCGCCTCCGGCGCTGGCCCATCGATCAAGCTGCCGTGGCGAACAAGAAAAGTGCCACAACGAGGGGAAAGCATCCATTTGCAACACATGCGTCACTGTTACCCGCTCTGGCCTAGGGTGCCCGGATGCCCGCTCGCCTCCGGCGCTGGGCCATTGAGCAATCTGCCGTCGCTAACAAGAAAAATGCTACAACGAGGGGAAAGAAACCATTTGCAAGACATGCGTCACTGTTAGCCGCTCTGAACTAGGGTCCCCGAATGCCCGATCGCCTCCGGCGATGGCCCATCGAGTAAGCTGTCGTGGCTAACTAGAAAAATGCCTCAATAAGGGGAAAGAAACCATTTACAACACATGCGTCACTGTTAGCCGCTCTAGGCCTAATGTGCCCGGATGCCCGATCGCCTCCGGCGCTGGCCCATCGATCAAGCTGCCATGGCGAACAAGAAAAGAGCCACAACGAGGGGAAAGCAACCATTTGCAACACGTGCGTCACTGTTAGCCGCTCTGGCCTAAGGTGCCCGGATGCCCGCTCGCCTCCGGCGCTGGCCCATCAAGCAAGCTGCCGTGGCTAAGTTGAAACACATGCGTCACTGTTAGCCGCTCTGAATAAGGGTGCCCAGATGCCCAATCGCCTCCGGCGCTGGCCCATCGAGCAAGCTGCCGTGGCGAATAAGACAAATGCCAAAACGAGGCGAAAGAAACCATTTACAACACATGCGTCACTGTTTGCCGCTCTGGCCTAGTGTGCCCGGATGCCCGATCGCCTCCGGCGCTGGCCCATCGAGCAATCCGCCGTAACGAACTATAAAAATGCCAAAACGAGGCGAAAGAAACCATTTACAACACATGCGTCACTGTTAGCCGCTCTTGCCTAGGGTGCCCGGATGCCCGCTCGCCTCCGGCGCTGGCCCATCGAGCAAGCTGCCGTGGCTAACTAGAAAAACGACACAACGCGGGTAAAGAAACCATTTACAACACATGCGTCACTGTTAGCCGCTCTAGGCCTAATGTGCCCGGATGCCCGATCGCCTCCGGCGCTGGCCCATTGATCAAGCTGCCATGGCGAACAAGAAAAGTGCCACAACGAGGGAGGAGAAAGCAACCATTTGCAACACGTGTGTCACTGTTAGCCACTCTGGCCTAAGGTGCCCGGATGCCCGCTCGCCTCCGGCGCTGGCCCATCAAGCAAGCTGCCGTGGCTAAGTTGAAACACACGCGTCACTGTTAGCCGCTGTGGCCTAGGGTGCCCGGATTCCAGATTTCCTCCGGCGCTGGCCCATCGAGCAAGCTGCCGTGGCGAACAAGAAAAGTGCCGCAATGAGGGGAAAGCAACCATTTACAACACATGCGTCACTGTTAGCCGCTCTGGACTAAGGTTCCCGGATGACCACTCGCCTCCGGCGCTGGACCATCGAGCAAGCTGCCGTGGCTAAGTAGAAAAATGCCTCCACGAGGGGAAGAAGTCATTTAAAACACATGCGTCAATGTTAGCCGCTGTGGCCTAGGGTGCCCGGATGCCCGCTCGCCTCCGGCGCTGGCCCATCGAGCAAGTTGCTGTGGCTGACTAGAAAAATGCCAAAACGAGGCGAAGGAAACCATATACTACACATGCGTCACTGTTAGCCGCTCTGGCCTAGGGTGCCCGGATGCCCGCTCGCCTCCGGCGCTGGCCCATCGAGCAAGCTGCCGTGGCTAACAAGAAAAATGTCACATCGAGCGGAAAGAAATCATTTAAAACACATGCGTCACTGTTAGCCGCTATGGCCTAGGGTGCCAGGATGCCCGATCTACTCCGGCGCTGGCTCATCGAGCAAGCTGCCGTGGCTAACTAGAAAAATGCAAAAATGAGGCGAAAGAAACCATTTACAACACATGCATTACTGTTAGCCGCTCTGGCATAGGGTGCCCGGATGCCCGCTCGCCTCCGGCGCTTGCCCATCGAGCAAGCTGCCGTGGCGAACTAGAAAAATGCCACAACGAGGGGAATGAAACCATTTACAACACATGCGTCACTGTTAGCCGCTCTGGCCTAGGGTGCCCGAATGCCCGCTCGCCTCCGGCGCTTGCCCATCGAGCAAGCTGCCGTGGCTAACTAGAAAGGGGCCACAACGAGAGGAAAGAAACCATTTGCAACACATGCGTCACTGTTACCCGCTTGGGCCTAGGGTGCCCGGATGCCCGCTAGCCTCCGGCGCTGGCCCATCGAGCAAGCTGCCGTGGCTAACAAGAAAAATGCCACAACGAGGGGAAAGAAACCATTTGGAAAACATGCCTCACTGTTAGCCGCTCTGGCCTAGGGTCCCCGAATGCCTGATAGCCTCCGGCGCTGGCCCATCGAGCAAGCTGCCGTGGCTAACTAGAAAAATGCCACAAGGAAGGGAAAGAAACCATTTACATCACATGCGTCACTGTTAGCCGCTCTGGCCTAGGTTGCCCGGATGCTCGATCGCCTCGGACGCTAGGCCATCGATCAAGCTGCCTGGCTGACTAGAAAAATGCCACAACGAGTGGAAAGAAACCATTTACAACACATGCGTCCCTGTTAGCCGCTCTGGCCTAGGGTGCCCGCTCGCCTCCGGCGCTGGCACATCGAGCAAGCTGCCGTAGCTAACTGGAAAAATGCCACAACGAGGGGAAAGAAACCATTTAGAACTCATGCGTCACTGTTAGCCGCTCTGGCCTAGGGTGCCCGGATGCCCGCTCGCCTCCGGCGCTGGCCTATCGAGCAAGCTGCCGTGGCTAACTAGAAAAGTGCCACAACGAGGGGAAAGCAACCATCTGCAACACATGCGTTACTGTTAGCCGCTCTGGCCTAGGGTGCCCGGATGCCCACTCGCCTCCAGCGCTGGCCCATCGAGCATGCTGCCGTGGCTAAGTAGAAAAATGCCACAACGAGGGGAAAGAAACCATTTACAACACATGTGTCACTGTTAGCCGCTCTGGACTAGGGTGCCCGGATGCCCGCTCGCCTCCGGCGCTGGCCCATCGAGCAAGCTGCCGTGGCTAACAAGAAAAATGCCACAACGAGGGGAAGAAACCATTTACAACACATGCGTCACTGTTAGCCGCTCTGGCCTAGGCTACCCGGATGCTCGATCGCCTCCGACGCTGGGCCACCGAGCAAGCTGCCGTGGCTAACAAGAAAATGCCACATCGAGGAGAAAGAAATCATTTAACACACATGCGTCACTATTAGCCGCTGTGGCCTAGTGTGCCCGGATGCCCGCTTGCCTCCGGCGCTGGCCCATCGAGCAAGCTGCAGTGGCGAAATAGAAAAATGTCACATCGAGCGGAAAGAAATCATTTAAAACACATGCGTCACTGTAAGCCGCTGTGGCCTAGGGTGCCCGGATGTCCGCTCGCCTCCGGCGCTGGCCCATCGATCAAGCTGCCGTGGCGAACAAGAAAAGTGCCACAACGAGGGGAAAAAAATCATTTACAAGACATGCGTCACTGTTAGCCGCTCTAGCCCTAATGTGCCCGGATGACCGATCGCCTCCGGCGCTTGCCCATCGATCAAGCTGCCGTGGCGAACAAGAAAAGTGCCACAACGAGGGGAAAGCAACCATTTGCAACACATCCGTCACTGTTAGCTGCTCTGGCCTAGGGAGCCCGGATGCCCGCACGCCTCCGGCGCTGGCCCATCGATCAAGCTGCCGTGACGAACAAGAAAAATGTCACATCGAGGGGAAAGAAATCATTTAAAACACATGCGTCACAGTTAGCCGCTCTGGAATAGGGTGCCCCGATGCCCGATCGCCTCCGGCGCTGGAACATCGAGCAAGCTGCCGTGGCTAACTAGAAAAATGCCACAACGAGGGGAAAGAAATCATTTACAAGACAAGCGTCACTGTTAGCCGCTCTAGGCCTAATGTGCCCGGATGCCCGATCGCCTCCGGCGCTGGCCCATCGATCAAGCTGCCGTGGCGAACAAGAAAAGTGCCACAACGAGGGGAAAGCAACCATTTGCAACACATGCGTCACTGTTAGCCGCTCTGGCTTAGGGTGCCCGGATGCCCACTCGCGAACAGCGCTGGACCATCGAGCAAGCTTCCGTGGTTAAGTAGAAAAATGGGACAACGAGGGGAAAGAAGTCATTTAAAACACATGCGTCACAATTAGCCGCTGTGGCCTAGGGTGCCCGGATGCCCGCTCGCCTCCGCCGCTGGCCCATCGAGCAAGCTGCCGTGGCGAACTAGAAAAGTGTCACAACGAGGGGAAAGAAACCATTTACAACGCATGCGTCACTGTTAGCTGCTCTGGCCTAGGGTGCCCGGATGCCCGCTCGCCTCGGGCGCTGGCACATCGGGCAAGCTGCCGTGGCTAACAAGAAAAGTGCCACAACGAGGGGAAAGAAACCATTTACAACACATGGGTCACTGTTAGCCGCTCCGGCGTAGGGTGCCCGGATGTCCGCTCGCCTCCGGCGCTGGCCCATCGAGCAAGCTGCCGTGGCCAACTAGAAAAATGTCACATCGAGCGGAAAGAAATCATTTAAAACACATGCGTCACTGTTAGCCGCTCTGGCCTAGGTTGCCAGGATGCCCGATCTACTCCGGCGCTGGCTCATCGAGCAAGCTGCCGTGGCTAACTAGAAAAATGCCAAAATGAGGCGAAAGAAACCATTTACAACACATGCATTACTGTTAGCCGCTCTGGCATAGGGTGCCCGAATGCCCGCTCGCCTCAGGCGCTTGCCCATCGAGCAAGCTGCCGTGGCTAACTAGAAAGGGGCCACAACGAGACGAAAGAAACCATTTGCAACACATGCGTCACTGTTACCCGCTTGGGCCTAGGGTGCCCGGATGCCCGCTAGCCTCCGGCGCTGGCCCATCGAGCAAGCTGCCGTGGCTAACTAGAAAAATGTCACATCGAGCGGAAAGAAATCATTTACAACACATGCGTTACTGTTAGCTGCTCTGGCCTAGGGTGCCCGGATGCCCGCTCGCCTCCGGCGCTGGCACATCGAGCAAGCTGCCGTAGCTAAATAGAAAAATGCCACAACGAAGGGAAGGAAACCATTTACAACAAATGCGTCACTGTTAGCCGCTCTGGCTTAGGGTGCCCGGATGCCAGATAGCCTCCGGCGCTGGCCCATCGAGCAAGCTGCAGTGGCTAACAAGAAAAATGCCACAACGAGGGGAAAGAAACCATTTGGAATACATGCCTCACTGTTAGCCGCTCTGGCCTAGGGTCCCCGAATACCTGATAGCCTCCGGCGCTGGCCCATCGAGCAAGCTGCCGTGGCTAACTAGAAAAATGCCACAAGGAGGGGAAAGAAACCATTTACATCACATGCGTCACTGTTAGCATCTCTGGCCTAGGGTGCCCGGATGCCCGCTCGCCTCAGGCGCTGGCCCATCGAGCAAGCTGCCGTGGCTAACTAGAAAAATGCCACAACGAGTGGAAATAAACCATTTACAACACATGCGTCCCTGTTAGCCGCTCTGGCCTAGGGTGCCCGCTCGCCTCCGGCGCTGGCACATCGAGCAAGCTGCCGTAGCTAACTGGAAAAATGCCACAACGAGGGAAAAGAATCCATTTACAACACATGCGTCACTGTTAGCAGCTCTGGCCTAGGGTGCCCGGATGCCCGCTCGCCTCCGGCGCTGGCCCATCTAGCAAGCTGCCGTGGCTAACTAGAAAAATGCCACAACGAGGGAAAGAAACCATTTACAACACATGCGTCACTGTTAGCCGCTCTGGCCTAGGGTGCCCGGATGCTCGCTCGCCTCCTCCGCTGGCCCATCGAGCAAGCTGCCGTGGCGAACTAGAAAAAGGCCACAACGAGGGGAAAGAAACCATTTAGAACTCATGCGTCACTGTTAGCCGCTCTGGCCTAGGGTGCCCGGATGCCCGCTCGCCTCCGGCGCTGGCCTATCGAGCAAGCTGCCGTGGCTAACAAGAAAATGCGACATCGAGGGGAAAGAAATCATTTAACACACATGCGTCACTGTTAGCCGCTATGACCTAGGGTGCCCGGATGCCATATCGCCTCCGGCGCTGGCCCATACGAGCAAGCTGCCGTGGTGAACTAGAAAAGTGCCACAACGAGAGTAGACAACCCATTTACAACACATGCGTCACTGTTAGCCGCTCTGGCCTAGGGTGCTCGGATGCCCGCTCGCCTCCGTCGCTGGCCCATCGAGCAAGCTGCCCTTTCTAACTAGAAAACTGTAACATCGAGGGGAAAGAAATCATTTAAAACACATGCGTCACTGTGAGCCGCTTTGGCCTAGGGTGCGCGGATGCTCGCTCGCCTCCTCCGCTGGCCCATCGAGCAAGCTGCCGTGGCGAACTAGAAAAAGGCCACAACGAGGGGAACGAAACCATTTAGAACTCATGCGTCACTGTTAGCCGCTCTGGCCTAGGGTGCCCGGATGCCCGCTCGCCTCCGGCGCTGGCCTATCGAGCAAGCTGCCGTGGCTAACTAGAAAAGTGCCACAACGAGGGGAAAGCAACCATCTGCAACACATGCGTTACTGTTAGCCGCTCTGGCCTAGGGAGCCCGGATGCCCACTCGCCTCCAGCGCTGGCCCATCGAGCAAGCTGCCGTGGCTAAGTAGAAAAATATCACAACGAGGGGAAAGAAACCATTTACAACACATGTGTCACTGTTAGCCGCTCTGGACTAGGGTGCCCGGATGCCCGCTCGCCTCCGGCGCTGGCCCATCGCGCAAGCTGCCGTGGCTAACAAGAAAAATGCCACAACGAGGGGAAGAAACCATTTACAACACATGCGTCACTGTTAGCCGCTCTGGCCTAGGCTACCCGGATGCTCGATCGCCTCCGACGCTGGGCCACCGAGCAAGCTGCCGTGGCTAACAAGAAAATGTCACATCGAGGAGAAAGAAATTATTTAACAACATGCGTCACTATTAGCCGCTGTGGCCTAGTGTGCCCGGATGCCCGCTCGCCTCCGGCGCTGGCCCATCGAGCAAGCTGTCGTGGCGAACTAGAAAAGTGCCACAACGAGGGGAAAGAAACCATTTACAACGCATGCGTCACTGTTAGCTGCTCTGGCCTAGGGTGCCCGGATGCCCGCTCGCCTCGGGCGCTGGCACATCGGGCAAGCTGCCGTGGCTAACAAGAAAAGTGCCACAACGAGGGGAAAGAAACCATTTACAACACATCGGTCACTGTTAGCCGCTCCGGCCTAGGGTGCCCGGATGTCCGCTCGCCTCCGGCGCTGGCCCATCGAGCAAGCTGCCGTGGCTAACTAGAAAAATCTCACATCGAGCGGAAAGAAATCATTTAAAACACATGCGTCACTGTAAGCCGCTGTGGCCTAGGGTGCCCGGATGTCCGCTCGCCTCCGGCGCTGGCCCATCGATCAAGCTGCCGTGGCGAACAAGAAAAGTGCCACAACGAGGGGAAAGCATCCATTTGCAACACATGCGTCACTGTTACCCGCTCTGGCCTAGGGTGCCCGGATGCCCGCTCGCCTCCGGCGCTGGGCCATTGAGCAATCTGCCGTCGCTAACAAGAAAAATGCTACAACGAGGGGAAAGAAACCATTTGCAAGACATGCGTCACTGTTAGCCGCTCTGAACTAGGGTCCCCGAATGCCCGATCGCCTCCGGCGATGGCCCATCGAGTAAGCTGTCGTGGCTAACTAGAAAAATGCCTCAATAAGGGGAAAGAAACCATTTACAACACATGCGTCACTGTTAGCCGCTCTAGGCCTAATGTGCCCGGATGCCCGATCGCCTCCGGCGCTGGCCCATCGATCAAGCTGCCATGGCGAACAAGAAAAGAGCCACAACGAGGGGAAAGCAACCATTTGCAACACGTGCGTCACTGTTAGCCGCTCTGGCCTAAGGTGCCCGGATGCCCGCTCGCCTCCGGCGCTGGCCCATCAAGCAAGCTGCCGTGGCTAAGTTGAAACACATGCGTCACTGTTAGCCGCTCTGAATAAGGGTGCCCAGATGCCCAATCGCCTCCGGCGCTGGCCCATCGAGCAAGCTGCCGTGGCGAATAAGACAAATGCCAAAACGAGGCGAAAGAAACCATTTACAACACATGCGTCACTGTTTGCCGCTCTGGCCTAGTGTGCCCGGATGCCCGATCGCCTCCGGCGCTGGCCCATCGAGCAATCCGCCGTAACGAACTATAAAAATGCCAAAACGAGGCGAAAGAAACCATTTACAACACATGCGTCACTGTTAGCCGCTCTTGCCTAGGGTGCCCGGATGCCCGCTCGCCTCCGGCGCTGGCCCATCGAGCAAGCTGCCGTGGCTAACTGGAAAAACGACACAACGCGGGTAAAGAAACCATTTACAACACATGCGTCACTGTTAGCCGCTCTAGGCCTAATGTGCCCGGATGCCCGATCGCCTCCGGCGCTGGCCCATTGATCAAGCTGCCATGGCGAACAAGAAAAGTGCCACAACGAGGGAGGAGAAAGCAACCATTTGCAACACGTGTGTCACTGTTAGCCACTCTGGCCTAAGGTGCCCGGATGCCCGCTCGCCTCCGGCGCTGGCCCATCAAGCAAGCTGCCGTGGCTAAGTTGAAACACACGCGTCACTGTTAGCCGCTGTGGCCTAGGGTGCCCGGATTCCAGATTTCCTCCGGCGCTGGCCCATCGAGCAAGCTGCCGTGGCGAACAAGAAAAGTGCCGCAATGAGGGGAAAGCAACCATTTACAACACATGCGTCACTGTTAGCCGCTCTGGACTAAGGTTCCCGGATGACCACTCGCCTCCGGCGCTGGACCATCGAGCAAGCTGCCGTGGCTAAGTAGAAAAATGCCTCCACGAGGGGAAGAAGTCATTTAAAACACATGCGTCAATGTTAGCCGCTGTGGCCTAGGGTGCCCGGATGCCCGCTCGCCTCCGGCGCTGGCCCATCGAGCAAGTTGCTGTGGCTGACTAGAAAAATGCCAAAACGAGGCGAAGGAAACCATATACTACACATGCGTCACTGTTAGCCGCTCTGGCCTAGGGTGCCCGGATGCCCGCTCGCCTCCGGCGCTGGCACATCAAGCAAGCTGCCATGGCTAACTAGAAAAATGCCACAACGAGGGGAAACAAGCCATTTGCAACACATGCGTCACTGTTAGCCGCTCTGGCTTAGGGCGCCCGGATGCCCACTCGCCAACAGCGCTGGCCCATCGAGCAAGCTGCCGTGGCTAAGTAGAAAAATGGCACAACGAGGGGAAAAAAGTCATTTAAAACACATGCGTCACAATTAGCCGCTGTGGCCTAGGGTGCCCGGATGCCCGCTCGCCTCCGGCGCTGGCCCATCGAGCAAGCTGCCGTGGCGAACAAGAAAAGCGTCACAACGAGGGGAAAGAAACCATTTACAACGCATGCGTCACTGTTAGCTGCTCTGGCCTAGGGTGCCCGGATGCCCGCTCGCCTCGGGCGCTGGCACATCGGGCAAGCTGCCGTGGCTAACAAGAAAAGTGCCACAACGAGGGGAAAGAAACCATTTACAACACATGGGTCACTGTTAGCCGCTCCGGCCTAGGGAGCCCGGATGTCCGCTCGCCTCCGGCGCTGGCCCATCGAGCAAGCTGCCGTGGCTAACTAGAAAAATGTCACATCGAGCGGAAAGAAATCATTTAAAACACATGCGTCACTGTTAGCCGCTCTGGCCTAGGGTGCCAGGATGCCCGATATACTCCGGCGCTGGCTCATCGAGCAAGCTGCCGTGGCTAACTAGAAAAATGCCAAAATGAGGCGAAAGAAACCATTTACAACACATGCATTACATTTAGCCGCTCTGGCATAGGGTGCCCCGATCCCCGCTCGCCTCCGGCGCTTGCCCATCGAGCAAGCTGCCGTGGCGAACTAGAAAAATGCCACAACGAGGGGAATGAAACCATTTACAAAACATGCGTCACTGTTAGCCGCTCTGGCCTAGGGTGCCCGAATGCCCGCTCGCCTCCGGTGCTTGCCCATCGAGCAAGCTGCCGTGGCTAACTAGAAAGGGGCCACAACGAGAGGAAAGAAACCATTTGCAACACATGCGTCACTGTTAGCCGCTTGGGCCTAGGGTGCCCGGATGCCCGCTAGCCTCCGGCGCTGGCCCATCGAGCAAGCTGCCGTGGCTAACTAGAAAAATGTCACATCGAGCGGAAAGAAATCATTTACAACACATGCGTTACTGTTAGCTGCTCTGGCCTAGGGTGCCCGGATGCCCGCTCGCCTCCGGCGCTGGCACATCGAGCAAGCTGCCGTAGCTAAATAGAAAAATGCCACAACGAAGGGAAGGAAACCATTTACAACACATGCGTCACTGTTACCCGCTCTGGCTTAGGGTGCCCGGATGCCAGATCGCCTCCGGCGCTGGCCCATCGAGCAAGCTGCAGTGGCTAACAAGAAAAATGCCACAACGAGGGGAAAGAAACCATTTGGAACTAATGCCTCACTGTTAGCCGCTCTGGCCTAGGGTCCCCGAATGCCTGATAGCCTCCGGCGCTGGCCCATCGAGCAAGCTGCCGTGGCTAACTAGAAAAATGCCACAAGGAGGGGAAAGAAACCATTTACATCACATGCGTCACTGTTAGCATCTCTGGCCTAGGGTGCCCGGAATGCCCGCTCACCTCAGGCGCTGGCCCATCGAGCAAGCTGTCGTGGCTAACTAGAAAAAATGCCACTACGAGAGGAAAAAAACCATTTACAACACATGCGTCACTGTTAGCCGCTCTGGCCTAGGGTGCCCGGATGCTCGATCTGCTCCGACGCTAGACCATCGATCAAGCTGCCGTGGCTGACTAGAAAAATGCCACAACGAGTGGAAAGAAACCATTTACAACACATGCGTCCCTGTTAGCCGCTCTGGCCTAGGGTGCTCGGATGCCCGCTCGCCTCCGTCGCTGGCCCATCGAGCAAGCTGCCGTAGCTAACTAGAAAAATGCCACAACGAGGGAAAAGAAACCATTTACAACACATGCGTCACTGTTAGCAGCTCTGGCCTAGGGTGCCCGGATGCTCGCTCGCCTCCGGCGCTGGCCCATCGAGCAAGCTGCCGTGGCTAACTAGAAAAATGCCACAACGAGGGAAAGAAACCATTTACATCACATGCGTCACTGTTAGCCGCTCTGGCCTAGGGTGCCCGGATGCTCGCTCGCCTCCGGCGCTGGCCCATCGAGCAGGCTGCCATGGCTAACAAGAAAATGCGACATCGAGGGGAAAGAAATCATTTAACACACATGCGTCACTGTTAGCCGCTATGACCTAGGGTGCCCGGATGCCATATCGCCTCCGGCGCTGGCCCATACGAGCAAGCTGCCGTGGCGAACTAGAAAAGTGCCACAACGAGAGTAGACAACCCATTTACAACACATGCGTCACTGTTAGCCGCTCTGGCCTAGGGTGCTCGGATGCCCGCTCGCCTCCGTCGCTGGCCCATCGAGCAAGCTGTCGTGGCGAACTAGAAAAAGGCCACAACGAGGGGAAAGAAACCATTTAGAACTCATGCGTCACTGTTAGCCGCTCTGGCCTAGGGTGCCCGGATGCCCGCTCGCCTTCGGCGCTGGCCTATCGAGCAAGCTGCCGTGGCTAACTAGAAAAGTGCCACAACGAGGGGAAAGCAACCATCTGCAACACATGCGTCACTGATAGCCGCTCTGGCCTAGGGTGCCCGGATGCCCACTCGCCTCCAGCGCTGGCCCATCGAGCAAGCTGCCGTGGCTAAGTAGAAAAATGCCACAACGAGGGGAAAGAAACCATTTACAACACATGCGTCACTGTTAGCCGCTCTGGACTAGGGTGCCCGGATGCCCGCTCGCCTCCGGCGCTGGCCCATCGAGCAAGCTGCCGTGGCTAACAAGAAAAATGCCACAACGAGGGGAAGAAAGCATTTACAACACATGCGTCACTGTTAGCCGCTCTGGCCTAGGCTTCCCGGATGCTAGATCGCCTCCGACGCTGGGCCACCGAGCAAGCTGCCGTGGCTAACAAGAAAATGTCACATCGAGGGGAAAGAAATCATTTAACACACATGCGTCACTATAGCCGCTGTGGCCTAGTGTGCCCGGATGCCCGCTCGCCTCCGGCGCTGGTCCATCGAGCAAGCTGTCGTGGCGAACTAGAAAAGTGCCACATCGAGGGGAAAGAAATCATTTAACACACATGCGTCACTATAGCCGCTGTGGCCTAGGGTGCCCGGATGCCCGCTCGCCTCGGGCGCTGGCACATCGGGCAAGCTGCCGCGGCTAACAAGAAAAGTGCCACAACGAGGGGAAAGAAACCATTTACAACACATGGGTCACTGTTTGCCGCTCCGGCCTAGGGTGCCCGGATGTCCGCTCGCCTCCGGCCCTGGCCCATCGAGCAAGCTGGCGTGGCTAACTAGAAAAATGTCACATCGAGCGGAAAGAAATCATTTAAAACACATGCGTCACTGTAAGCCGCTGTGGCCTAGGGTGCCCGGATGTCCGCTCGCCTCCGGCGCTGGCCCATCGATCAAGCTGCCGTGGCGAACAAGAAAAGTGCCACAACGAGGGGAAAGCATCCATTTGCAACACATGCGTCACTGTTAGCCGCACTGGCCTAGGGTGCCAGGATGCCCACTCGCCTCCGGCGCTGGCTCATCGAGCAAGCTGCCGTGGCTAACTAGAAAAATGCCACAACGAGGGGAAAGAAACCATTTACAACACATGCGTCACTGTTAGCCGCTCTGGCCTAGGGTGCCCGGATGTCCGCTCGCCTCCGGCCCTGGCCCATCGAGCAAGCTGCCGTGGCTAACTAGAAAAATGTCACATCGAGCGGAAAGAAATCATTTAAAACACATGCGTCACTGTAAGCCGCTGTGGCCTAGGGTGCCCGGATGTCCGCTCGCCTCCGGCGCTGGCCCATCGATCAAGCTGCCGTGGCGAACAAGAAAAGTGCCACAACGAGGGGAAAGCATCCATTTGCAACACATGCGTCACTGTTAGCCGCACTGGCCTAGGGTGCCAGGATGCCCACTCGCCTCCGGCGCTGGCTCATCGAGCAAGCTGCCGTGGCTAACTAGAAAAATGTCACATCGAGCGGAAAGAAATCATTTAAAACACATGCGTCACTGTAAGCCGCTGTGGCCTAGGGTGCCCGGACGTCCGCTCGCCTCCGGCGCTGGCCCATCGATCAAGCTGCCGTGGCTAACTAGAAAAATGCCACAACGAGGGGAAAGAAACCATTTACAACACATGCGTCACTGTTAGCCGCTCTGGCCTAGGGTGCCCGGATGCCCGCTCGCCTCCGGCGCTGGGCCATTGAGCAATCTGCCGTCGCTAACTAGAAAAATGCTACAACGAGGGGAAAGAAACCATTTGCAACACATGCGTCACTGTTAGCCGCTCTGAACTAGGGTCCCCGAATGCCCGATCGCCTCCGGCGATGGCCCATCGAGTAAGCTGTCGTGGCTAACTAGAAAAAAGCCGCAATGAGGGGAAAGAAACCATTTACAACACATGCGTCACTGTTAGCCGCTCTGGACTAAGGTTCCCGAATGACCACTCGCCTCCGGCGCTGGACCATCGAGCAAGCTGCCGTGGCTAAGTAGAAAAATGCCTCAACGAGGGGAAAGAAGTCATTTAAAACACATGCGTCAATGTTAGCCGCTGTGGCCTAGGGTGCCCGGATGCCCGCTCGCCTCCGGCGCTGGCCCATCGAGCAAGTTGCTGTGGCTGACTAGAAAAATGCCAAAACGAGGCGAAGGAAACCATATACTACACATGCGTCACTGTTAGCCGCTCTGGCCTAGGGTGCCCGGATGCCCGCTCGCCTCCGGCGCTAGCACATCAAGCAAGCTGCCATGGCTAACTAGAAAAATGCCACAACGAGGGGAAACAAACCATTTGCAACACATGCGTCACTGTTAGCCGCTCTGGCTTAGGGTGCCCGGATGCCCACTCGCCAACAGCGCTGGCCCATCGAGCAAGCTGCCGTGGCTAAGTAGAAAAATGGCACAACGAGGGGAAAGAAGTCATTTAAAACACATGAGTCACAATTAGCCGCTGTGGCCTAGGGTGCCCGGATGCCCGCTCGCCTCCGGCGCTGGCCCATCGAGCAAGCTGCCGTGGCGAACTAGAAAAGTGTCACAACGAGGGGAAAGAAACCATTTACAACGCATGCGTCACTGTTAGCTGCTCTGGCCTAGGGAGCCCGGATGCCCGCTCGCCTCGGGCGCTGGCACATCGGGCAAGCTGCCGTGGCTAACAAGAAAAGTGCCACAACGAGGGGAAAGAAACCATTTACAACACATGGGTCACTGTTAGCCGCTCCGGCCTAGGGATCCCGGATGTCCGCTCGCCTCCGGCGCTGGCCCATCGAGCAAGCTGCCGTGGCTAACTAGAAAAATGTCACATCGAGCGGAAAGAAATCATTTAAAACACATGCGTCACTGTTAGCCGCTCTGGCCTAGGGTGCCAGGATGCCCGATATACTCCGGCGCTGGCTCATCGAGCAAGCTGCCGTGGCTAACTAGAAAAATGCCAAAATGAGGCGAAAGAAACCATTTACAACACATGCATTACATTTAGCCGCTCTGGCATAGGGTGCCCGGATGCCCGCTCGCCTCCGGCGCTTGCCCATCGAGCAAGCTGCCGTGGCGAACTAGAAAAATGCCACAACGAGGGGAATGAAACCATTTACAACACATGCGTCACTGTTAGCCGCTCTGGCCTAGGGTGCCCGAATGCCCGCTCGCCTCCGGTGCTTGCCCATCGAGCAAGCTGCCGTGGCTAACTAGAAAGGGGCCAAAACGAGAGGAAAGAAACCATTTGCAACACATGCGTCACTGTTAGCCGCTTGGGCCTAGGGTGCCCGGATGCCCGCTAGCCTCCGGCGCTGGCCCATCGAGCAAGCTGCCATGGCTAACTAGAAAAATGTCACATCGAGCGGAAAGAAATCATTTACAACACATGCGTTACTGTTAGCTGCTCTGGCCTAGGGTGCCCGGATGCCCGCTCGCCTCCGGCGCTGGCACATCGAGCAAGCTGCCGTAGCTAAATAGAAAAATGCCACAACGAAGGGAAGGAAACCATTTACAACACATGCGTCACTGTTACCCGCTCTGGCTTAGGGTGCCCGGATGCCAGATCGCCTCCGGCGCTGGCCCATCGAGCAAGCTGCAGTGGCTAACAAGAAAAATGCCACAACGAGGGGAAAGAAACCATTTGGAACACATGCCTCACTGTTAGCCGCTCTGGCCTAGGGTCCCCGAATGCCTGATAGCCTCCGGCGCTGGCCCATCGAGCAAGCTGCCGTGGCTAACTAGAAAAATGCCACAAGGAGGGGAAAGAAACCATTTACATCACATGCGTCACTGTTAGCATCTCTGGCCTATGGTGCCCGGATGCCCGCTCGCCTCAGGCGCTGGCCCATCGAGCAAGCTGTCGTGGCTAACTAGAAAAAATGCCACAACGAGAGGAAAGAAACCATTTACAACACATGCGTCACTGTTAGCCGCTCTGGCCTAGGGTGCCCGGATGCTCGATCTGCTCCGACGCTAGACCATCGATCAAGCTGCCGTGGCTAACTAGAAAAATGCCACAACGAGTGGAAAGAAACCATTTACAACACATGCGTCACTGTTAGCCGCTCTGGCCTAGGGTGCCCGGATGCTCGATCTGCTCCGACGCTAGACCATCGATCAAGCTGCCGTGGCTAACTAGAAAAATGCCACAACGAGTGGAAAGAAACCATTTACAACACATGCGTCCCTGTTAGCCGCTCTGGCCTAGGGTGCCCGCTCGCCTCCGGCGCTGGCACATCGAGCAAGCTGCCGTAGCTAACTAGAAAAATGCCACAACGAGGGAAAAGAAACCATTTACAACACATGCGTCACTGTTAGCAGCTCTGGCCTAGGGTGCCCGGATGCCCGCTCGCCTCCGGCGCTGGCCCATCGAGCAAGCTGCCGTGGCTAACTAGAAAAATGCCACAACGAGGGAAAGAAACCATTTACAACACATGCGTCACTGTTAGCCGCTCTGGCCTAGGGTGCCCGGATGCTCGCTCGCCTCCGGCGCTGGCCCATCGAGCAGGCTGCCGTGGCTAACAAGAAAATGCGACATCGAGGGGAAAGAAATCATTTAACACACATGCGTCACTGTTAGCCGCTATGACCTAGGGTGCCCGGATGCCATATCGCCTCCGGCGCTGGGCCACCGAGCAAGCTGCCGTGGCTAACAAGAAAATGTCACATCGAGGGGAAAGAAATCATTTAACACACATGCGTCACTATAGCCGCTGTGGCCTAGTGGTCACGGATGCCCGCTCGCCTCCGGCGCTGGCCCATCGAGCAAGCTGTCGTGGCGAACTAGAAAAGTGCCACAACGAGGGGAAAGAAACCATTTACAACGCATGCGTCACTGTTAGCTGCTCTGGCCTAGGGTGCCCGGATGCCCGCTCGCCTCGGGCGCTGGCACATCGGGCAAGCTGCCGCGGCTAACAAGAAAAGTGCCACAACGAGGGGAAAGAAACCATTTACAACACATGGGTCACTGTTAGCCGCTCCGGCCTAGGGTGCCCGGATGTCCGCTCGCCTCCGGCCCTGGCCCATCGAGCAAGCTGCCGTGGCTAACTAGAAAAATGTCACATCGAGCGGAAAGAAATCATTTAAAACACATGCGTCACTGTAAGCCGCTGTGGCCTAGGGTGCCCGGATGTCCGCTCGCCTCCGGCGCTGGCCCATCGATCAAGCTGCCGTGGCGAACAAGAAAAATGCCACAACGAGGGGAAAGAAACCATTTACAACACATGCGTCACTGTTAGCCGCTCTGGCCTAGGGTGCCCGGATGCCCGCTCGCCTCCGGCGCTGGGCCATTGAGCAATCTGCCGTCGCTAACTAGAAAAATGCTACAACGAGGGGAAAGAAACCATTTGCAACACATGCGTCACTGTTAGCCGCTCTGAACTAGGGTCCCCGAATGCCCGATCGCCTCCGGCGATGGCCCATCGAGTAAGCTGTCGTGGCTAACTAGAAAAATGCCGCAATGAGGGGAAAGAAACCATTTACAACACATGCGTAACTGTCAGCCGCTCTGGCCTAGGGTGCCCGGATGCCCGCTAGCCTCCGGCGCTGGCCCATCGAGCAAGCTGCCGTGGCTAACTAGAAAAATGTCACATCGAGCGGAAAGAAATCATTTACAACACATGCGTTACTGTTAGCTGCTCTGGCCTAGGGTGCCCGGATGCCCGCTCGCCTCCGGCGCTGGCACATCGAGCAAGCTGCCGTAGCTAAATAGAAAAATGCCACAACGAAGGGAAGGAAACCATTTACAACACATGCGTCACTGTTACCCGCTCTGGCTTAGGGTGCCCGGATGCCAGATCGCCTCCGGCGCCGGCCCATCGAGCAAGCTGCAGTGGCTAACAAGAAAAATGCCACAACGAGGGGAAAGAAACCATTTGGAACACATGCCTCACTGTTAGCCGCTCTGGCCTAGGGTCCCCGAATGCCTGATAGCCTCCGGCGCTGGCCCATCGAGCAAGCTGCCGTGGCTAACTAGAAAAATGCCACAAGGAGTGGAAAGAAACCATTTACATCACATGCGTCACTGTTAGCATCTCTGGCCTAGGGTGCCCGGATGCCCGCTCGCCTCAGGCGCTGGCCCATCGAGCAAGCTGTCGTGGCTAACTAGAAAAAATGCCACAACGAGAGGAAAGAAACCATTTACAACACATGCGTCACTGTTAGCCGCTCTGGCCTAGGGTGCCCGGATGCTCGATCTGCTCCGACGCTAGACTATCGATCAAGCTGCCGTGGCTGACTAGAAAAATGCCACAACGAGTGGAAAGAAACCATTTACAACACATGCGTCCCTGTTAGCCGCTCTGGCCTAGGGTGCCCGCTCGCCTCCGGCGCTGGCACATCGAGCAAGCTGCCGTAGCTAACTAGAAAAATGCCACAACGAGGGAAAAGAAACCCTTTACAACACATGCGTCACTGTTAGCAGCTCTGGCCTAGGGTGCCCGGATGCCCGCTCGCCTCCGGCGCTGGCCCATCGAGCAAGCTGCCGTGGCTAACTAGAAAAATGCCACAACGAGGGAAAGAAACCATTTACAACACATGCGTCACTGTTAGCCGCTCTGGCCTAGGGTGCCCGGATGCTCGCTCGCCTCCGGCGCTGGCCCATCGAGCAGGCTGCCGTGGCTAACAAGAAAATGCGACATCGAGGGGAAAGAAATCATTTAACACACATGCGTCACTGTTAGCCGCTATGACCTAGGGTGCCCGGATGCCATATCGCCTCCGGCGCTGGCCCATACGAGCAAGCTGCCGTGGCGAACAAGAAAAGTGCCACAACGAGAGTAGACAACCCATTACAACACATGCGTCACTGTTAGCCGCTCTGGCCTAAGGTGCTCGGATGCCCGCTCGCCTCCGTCGCTGGCCCATCGAGCAAGCTGCCCTTTCTAACTAGAAAAATGTCACATCGAGGGGAAAGAAATCATTTAAAACACATGCGTCACTGTGAGCCGCTTTGGCCTAGGGTGCGCGGATGCTCGCTTGCCTCCTCCGCTGGCCCATCGAGCAAGCTGCCGTGGCGAACTAGAAAAAGGCCTCAACGAGGGGAAAGAAACCATTTAGAACTCATGCGTCACTGTTAGCCGCTCTGGCCTAGGGTGCCCGGATGCCCGCTCGCCTCCGGCGCTGGCCTATCGAGCAAGCTGCCGTGGCTAACTAGAAGAGTGCCACAACGAGGGGAAAGCAACCATCTGCAACACATGCGTCACTGATAGCCGCTCTGGCCTAGGGTGCCCGGATGCCCACTCGCCTCCAGCGCTGGCCCATCGAGCAAGCTGCCGTGGCTAACTAGAAAAATGTCACATCGAGCGGAAAGAAATCATTTACAACACATGCGTTACTGTTAGCTGCTCTGGCCTAGGGTGCCCGGATGCCCGCTCGCCTCCGGCGCTGGCACATCGAGCAAGCTGCCGTAGCTAAATAGAAAAATGCCACAACGAAGGGAAGGAAACCATTTACAACACATGCGTCACTGTTACCCGCTCTGGCTTAGGGTGCCCGGATGCCAGATCGCCTCCGGCGCTGGCCCATCGAGCAAGCTGCAGTGGCTAACAAGAAAAATGCCACAACGAGGGGAAAGAAACCATTTGGAACACATGCCTCACTGTTAGCCGCTCTGGCCTAGGGTCCCCGAATGCCTGATAGCCTCCGGCGCTGGCCCATCGAGCAAGCTGCCGTGGCTAACTAGAAAAATGCCACAAGGAGGGGAAAGAAACCATTTACATCACATGCGTCACTGTTAGCATCTCTGGCCTATGGTGCCCGGATGCCCGCTCGCCTCAGGCGCTGGCCCATCGAGCAAGCTGTCGTGGCTAACTAGAAAAAATGCCACAACGAGAGGAAAGAAACCATTTACAACACATGCGTCACTGTTAGCCGCTCTGGCCTAGGGTGCCCGGATGCTCGATCTGCTCCGACGCTAGACCATCGATCAAGCTGCCGTGGCTAACTAGAAAAATGCCACAACGAGTGGAAAGAAACCATTTACAACACATGCGTCACTGTTAGCCGCTCTGGCCTAGGGTGCCCGGATGCTCGATCTGCTCCGACGCTAGACCATCGATCAAGCTGCCGTGGCTAACTAGAAAAATGCCACAACGAGTGGAAAGAAACCATTTACAACACATGCGTCCCTGTTAGCCGCTCTGGCCTAGGGTGCCCGCTCGCCTCCGGCGCTGGCACATCGAGCAAGCTGCCGTAGCTAACTAGAAAAATGCCACAACGAGGGAAAAGAAACCATTTACAACACATGCGTCACTGTTAGCAGCTCTGGCCTAGGGTGCCCGGATGCCCGCTCGCCTCCGGCGCTGGCCCATCGAGCAAGCTGCCGTGGCTAACTAGAAAAATGCCACAACGAGGGAAAGAAACCATTTACAACACATGCGTCACTGTTAGCCGCTCTGGCCTAGGGTGCCCGGATGCTCGCTCGCCTCCGGCGCTGGCCCATCGAGCAGGCTGCCGTGGCTAACAAGAAAATGCGACATCGAGGGGAAAGAAATCATTTAACACACATGCGTCACTGTTAGCCGCTATGACCTAGGGTGCCCGGATGCCATATCGCCTCCGGCGCTGGGCCACCGAGCAAGCTGCCGTGGCTAACAAGAAAATGTCACATCGAGGGGAAAGAAATCATTTAACACACATGCGTCACTATAGCCGCTGTGGCCTAGTGGTCACGGATGCCCGCTCGCCTCCGGCGCTGGCCCATCGAGCAAGCTGTCGTGGCGAACTAGAAAAGTGCCACAACGAGGGGAAAGAAACCATTTACAACGCATGCGTCACTGTTAGCTGCTCTGGCCTAGGGTGCCCGGATGCCCGCTCGCCTCGGGCGCTGGCACATCGGGCAAGCTGCCGCGGCTAACAAGAAAAGTGCCACAACGAGGGGAAAGAAACCATTTACAACACATGGGTCACTGTTAGCCGCTCCGGCCTAGGGTGCCCGGATGTCCGCTCGCCTCCGGCCCTGGCCCATCGAGCAAGCTGCCGTGGCTAACTAGAAAAATGTCACATCGAGCGGAAAGAAATCATTTAAAACACATGCGTCACTGTAAGCCGCTGTGGCCTAGGGTGCCCGGATGTCCGCTCGCCTCCGGCGCTGGCCCATCGATCAAGCTGCCGTGGCGAACAAGAAAAATGCCACAACGAGGGGAAAGAAACCATTTACAACACATGCGTCACTGTTAGCCGCTCTGGCCTAGGGTGCCCGGATGCCCGCTCGCCTCCGGCGCTGGGCCATTGAGCAATCTGCCGTCGCTAACTAGAAAAATGCTACAACGAGGGGAAAGAAACCATTTGCAACACATGCGTCACTGTTAGCCGCTCTGAACTAGGGTCCCCGAATGCCCGATCGCCTCCGGCGATGGCCCATCGAGTAAGCTGTCGTGGCTAACTAGAAAAATGCCGCAATGAGGGGAAAGAAACCATTTACAACACATGCGTAACTGTCAGCCGCTCTGGCCTAGGGTGCCCGGATGCCCGCTAGCCTCCGGCGCTGGCCCATCGAGCAAGCTGCCGTGGCTAACTAGAAAAATGTCACATCGAGCGGAAAGAAATCATTTACAACACATGCGTTACTGTTAGCTGCTCTGGCCTAGGGTGCCCGGATGCCCGCTCGCCTCCGGCGCTGGCACATCGAGCAAGCTGCCGTAGCTAAATAGAAAAATGCCACAACGAAGGGAAGGAAACCATTTACAACACATGCGTCACTGTTACCCGCTCTGGCTTAGGGTGCCCGGATGCCAGATCGCCTCCGGCGCCGGCCCATCGAGCAAGCTGCAGTGGCTAACAAGAAAAATGCCACAACGAGGGGAAAGAAACCATTTGGAACACATGCCTCACTGTTAGCCGCTCTGGCCTAGGGTCCCCGAATGCCTGATAGCCTCCGGCGCTGGCCCATCGAGCAAGCTGCCGTGGCTAACTAGAAAAATGCCACAAGGAGTGGAAAGAAACCATTTACATCACATGCGTCACTGTTAGCATCTCTGGCCTAGGGTGCCCGGATGCCCGCTCGCCTCAGGCGCTGGCCCATCGAGCAAGCTGTCGTGGCTAACTAGAAAAAATGCCACAACGAGAGGAAAGAAACCATTTACAACACATGCGTCACTGTTAGCCGCTCTGGCCTAGGGTGCCCGGATGCTCGATCTGCTCCGACGCTAGACTATCGATCAAGCTGCCGTGGCTGACTAGAAAAATGCCACAACGAGTGGAAAGAAACCATTTACAACACATGCGTCCCTGTTAGCCGCTCTGGCCTAGGGTGCCCGCTCGCCTCCGGCGCTGGCACATCGAGCAAGCTGCCGTAGCTAACTAGAAAAATGCCACAACGAGGGAAAAGAAACCCTTTACAACACATGCGTCACTGTTAGCAGCTCTGGCCTAGGGTGCCCGGATGCCCGCTCGCCTCCGGCGCTGGCCCATCGAGCAAGCTGCCGTGGCTAACTAGAAAAATGCCACAACGAGGGAAAGAAACCATTTACAACACATGCGTCACTGTTAGCCGCTCTGGCCTAGGGTGCCCGGATGCTCGCTCGCCTCCGGCGCTGGCCCATCGAGCAGGCTGCCGTGGCTAACAAGAAAATGCGACATCGAGGGGAAAGAAATCATTTAACACACATGCGTCACTGTTAGCCGCTATGACCTAGGGTGCCCGGATGCCATATCGCCTCCGGCGCTGGCCCATACGAGCAAGCTGCCGTGGCGAACAAGAAAAGTGCCACAACGAGAGTAGACAACCCATTACAACACATGCGTCACTGTTAGCCGCTCTGGCCTAAGGTGCTCGGATGCCCGCTCGCCTCCGTCGCTGGCCCATCGAGCAAGCTGCCCTTTCTAACTAGAAAAATGTCACATCGAGGGGAAAGAAATCATTTAAAACACATGCGTCACTGTGAGCCGCTTTGGCCTAGGGTGCGCGGATGCTCGCTTGCCTCCTCCGCTGGCCCATCGAGCAAGCTGCCGTGGCGAACTAGAAAAAGGCCTCAACGAGGGGAAAGAAACCATTTAGAACTCATGCGTCACTGTTAGCCGCTCTGGCCTAGGGTGCCCGGATGCCCGCTCGCCTCCGGCGCTGGCCTATCGAGCAAGCTGCCGTGGCTAACTAGAAGAGTGCCACAACGAGGGGAAAGCAACCATCTGCAACACATGCGTCACTGATAGCCGCTCTGGCCTAGGGTGCCCGGATGCCCACTCGCCTCCAGCGCTGGCCCATCGAGCAAGCTGCCGTGGCTAACTAGAAAAATGTCACATCGAGCGGAAAGAAATCATTTACAACACATGCGTTACTGTTAGCTGCTCTGGCCTAGGGTGCCCGGATGCCCGCTCGCCTCCGGCGCTGGCACATCGAGCAAGCTGCCGTAGCTAAATAGAAAAATGCCACAACGAAGGGAAGGAAACCATTTACAACACATGCGTCACTGTTACCCGCTCTGGCTTAGGGTGCCCGGATGCCAGATCGCCTCCGGCGCTGGCCCATCGAGCAAGCTGCAGTGGCTAACAAGAAAAATGCCACAACGAGGGGAAAGAAACCATTTGGAACACATGCCTCACTGTTAGCCGCTCTGGCCTAGGGTCCCCGAATGCCTGATAGCCTCCGGCGCTGGCCCATCGAGCAAGCTGCCGTGGCTAACTAGAAAAATGCCACAAGGAGGGGAAAGAAACCATTTACATCACATGCGTCACTGTTAGCATCTCTGGCCTATGGTGCCCGGATGCCCGCTCGCCTCAGGCGCTGGCCCATCGAGCAAGCTGTCGTGGCTAACTAGAAAAAATGCCACAACGAGAGGAAAGAAACCATTTACAACACATGCGTCACTGTTAGCCGCTCTGGCCTAGGGTGCCCGGATGCTCGATCTGCTCCGACGCTAGACCATCGATCAAGCTGCCGTGGCTAACTAGAAAAATGCCACAACGAGTGGAAAGAAACCATTTACAACACATGCGTCACTGTTAGCCGCTCTGGCCTAGGGTGCCCGGATGCTCGATCTGCTCCGACGCTAGACCATCGATCAAGCTGCCGTGGCTAACTAGAAAAATGCCACAACGAGTGGAAAGAAACCATTTACAACACATGCGTCCCTGTTAGCCGCTCTGGCCTAGGGTGCCCGCTCGCCTCCGGCGCTGGCACATCGAGCAAGCTGCCGTAGCTAACTAGAAAAATGCCACAACGAGGGAAAAGAAACCATTTACAACACATGCGTCACTGTTAGCAGCTCTGGCCTAGGGTGCCCGGATGCCCGCTCGCCTCCGGCGCTGGCCCATCGAGCAAGCTGCCGTGGCTAACTAGAAAAATGCCACAACGAGGGAAAGAAACCATTTACAACACATGCGTCACTGTTAGCCGCTCTGGCCTAGGGTGCCCGGATGCTCGCTCGCCTCCGGCGCTGGCCCATCGAGCAGGCTGCCGTGGCTAACAAGAAAATGCGACATCGAGGGGAAAGAAATCATTTAACACACATGCGTCACTGTTAGCCGCTATGACCTAGGGTGCCCGGATGCCATATCGCCTCCGGCGCTGGGCCACCGAGCAAGCTGCCGTGGCTAACAAGAAAATGTCACATCGAGGGGAAAGAAATCATTTAACACACATGCGTCACTATAGCCGCTGTGGCCTAGTGGTCACGGATGCCCGCTCGCCTCCGGCGCTGGCCCATCGAGCAAGCTGTCGTGGCGAACTAGAAAAGTGCCACAACGAGGGGAAAGAAACCATTTACAACGCATGCGTCACTGTTAGCTGCTCTGGCCTAGGGTGCCCGGATGCCCGCTCGCCTCGGGCGCTGGCACATCGGGCAAGCTGCCGCGGCTAACAAGAAAAGTGCCACAACGAGGGGAAAGAAACCATTTACAACACATGGGTCACTGTTAGCCGCTCCGGCCTAGGGTGCCCGGATGTCCGCTCGCCTCCGGCCCTGGCCCATCGAGCAAGCTGCCGTGGCTAACTAGAAAAATGTCACATCGAGCGGAAAGAAATCATTTAAAACACATGCGTCACTGTAAGCCGCTGTGGCCTAGGGTGCCCGGATGTCCGCTCGCCTCCGGCGCTGGCCCATCGATCAAGCTGCCGTGGCGAACAAGAAAAATGCCACAACGAGGGGAAAGAAACCATTTACAACACATGCGTCACTGTTAGCCGCTCTGGCCTAGGGTGCCCGGATGCCCGCTCGCCTCCGGCGCTGGGCCATTGAGCAATCTGCCGTCGCTAACTAGAAAAATGCTACAACGAGGGGAAAGAAACCATTTGCAACACATGCGTCACTGTTAGCCGCTCTGAACTAGGGTCCCCGAATGCCCGATCGCCTCCGGCGATGGCCCATCGAGTAAGCTGTCGTGGCTAACTAGAAAAATGCCGCAATGAGGGGAAAGAAACCATTTACAACACATGCGTAACTGTCAGCCGCTCTGGCCTAGGGTGCCCGGATGCCCGCTAGCCTCCGGCGCTGGCCCATCGAGCAAGCTGCCGTGGCTAACTAGAAAAATGTCACATCGAGCGGAAAGAAATCATTTACAACACATGCGTTACTGTTAGCTGCTCTGGCCTAGGGTGCCCGGATGCCCGCTCGCCTCCGGCGCTGGCACATCGAGCAAGCTGCCGTAGCTAAATAGAAAAATGCCACAACGAAGGGAAGGAAACCATTTACAACACATGCGTCACTGTTACCCGCTCTGGCTTAGGGTGCCCGGATGCCAGATCGCCTCCGGCGCCGGCCCATCGAGCAAGCTGCAGTGGCTAACAAGAAAAATGCCACAACGAGGGGAAAGAAACCATTTGGAACACATGCCTCACTGTTAGCCGCTCTGGCCTAGGGTCCCCGAATGCCTGATAGCCTCCGGCGCTGGCCCATCGAGCAAGCTGCCGTGGCTAACTAGAAAAATGCCACAAGGAGTGGAAAGAAACCATTTACATCACATGCGTCACTGTTAGCATCTCTGGCCTAGGGTGCCCGGATGCCCGCTCGCCTCAGGCGCTGGCCCATCGAGCAAGCTGTCGTGGCTAACTAGAAAAAATGCCACAACGAGAGGAAAGAAACCATTTACAACACATGCGTCACTGTTAGCCGCTCTGGCCTAGGGTGCCCGGATGCTCGATCTGCTCCGACGCTAGACTATCGATCAAGCTGCCGTGGCTGACTAGAAAAATGCCACAACGAGTGGAAAGAAACCATTTACAACACATGCGTCCCTGTTAGCCGCTCTGGCCTAGGGTGCCCGCTCGCCTCCGGCGCTGGCACATCGAGCAAGCTGCCGTAGCTAACTAGAAAAATGCCACAACGAGGGAAAAGAAACCCTTTACAACACATGCGTCACTGTTAGCAGCTCTGGCCTAAGGTGCCCGGATGCCCGCTCGCCTCCGGCGCTGGCCCATCGAGCAAGCTGCCGTGGCTAACTAGAAAAATGCCACAACGAGGGAAAGAAACCATTTACAACACATGCGTCACTGTTAGCCGCTCTGGCCTAGGGTGCCCGGATGCTCGCTCGCCTCCGGCGCTGGCCCATCGAGCAGGCTGCCGTGGCTAACAAGAAAATGCGACATCGAGGGGAAAGAAATCATTTAACACACATGCGTCACTGTTAGCCGCTATGACCTAGGGTGCCCGGATGCCATATCGCCTCCGGCGCTGGCCCATACGAGCAAGCTGCCGTGGCGAACAAGAAAAGTGCCACAACGAGAGTAGACAACCCATTACAACACATGCGTCACTGTTAGCCGCTCTGGCCTAAGGTGCTCGGATGCCCGCTCGCCTCCGTCGCTGGCCCATCGAGCAAGCTGCCCTTTCTAACTAGAAAAATGTCACATCGAGGGGAAAGAAATCATTTAAAACACATGCGTCACTGTGAGCCGCTTTGGCCTAGGGTGCGCGGATGCTCGCTTGCCTCCTCCGCTGGCCCATCGAGCAAGCTGCCGTGGCGAACTAGAAAAAGGCCTCAACGAGGGGAAAGAAACCATTTAGAACTCATGCGTCACTGTTAGCCGCTCTGGCCTAGGGTGCCCGGATGCCCGCTCGCCTCCGGCGCTGGCCTATCGAGCAAGCTGCCGTGGCTAACTAGAAGAGTGCCACAACGAGGGGAAAGCAACCATCTGCAACACATGCGTCACTGATAGCCGCTCTGGCCTAGGGTGCCCGGATGCCCACTCGCCTCCAGCGCTGGCCCATCGAGCAAGCTGCCGTGGCTAACTAGAAAAATGTCACATCGAGCGGAAAGAAATCATTTAAAACACATGCGTCACTGTTAGCCGCTCTGGCCTAGGGTGCTCGGATGCCCGCTCGCCTCCGTCGCTGGCCCATCGAGCAAGCTGCCCTTTCTAACTAGAAAAATGCCACAACGAGGGGAAAGAAACCATTTACAACACATGCGTCACTGTTAGACGCTCTGGCCTAGGCTTCCCGGATGCTAGATCGCCTCCGACGCTGGGCCACCGAGCAAGCTGCCGTGGCTAACAAGAAAATGTCACATCGAGGGGAAAGAAATCATTTAACACACATGCGTCACTATAGCCGCTGTGGCCTAGTGTGCCCGGAAGCCCGCTCGCCTCCGGCGCTGGCCCATCGAGCAAGCTGTCGTGGCGAACTAGAAAAGTGCCACAACGAGGGGAAAGAAACCATTTACAACGCATGCGTCACTGTTAGCTGCTCTGGCCTAGGGTGCCCGGATGCCCGCTGGCCTCGGGCGCTGGCACATCGGGCAAGCTGCCGCGGCTAACAAGAAAAGTGCCACAACGAGGGGAAAGAAACCATTTACAACACATGGGTCACTGTTAGCCGCTCCGGCCTAGGGTGCCCGGATGTCCGCTCGCCTCCGGCCCTGGCCCATCGAGCAAGCTGCCGTGGCTAACTAGAAAAATGTCACATCGAGCGGAAAGAAATCATTTAAAACACATGCGTCACTGTAAGCCGCTGTGGCCTAGGGTGCCCGGATGTCCGCTCGCCTCCGGCGCTGGCCCATCGATCAAGCTGCCGTGGCGAACAAGAAAAGTGCCACAACGAGGGGAAAGCATCCATTTGCAACACATGCGTCACTGTTAGCCGCTCTGGCCTAGGGTGCCCGGATGCCCACTCGCCTCCGGCGCTGGCTCATCGAGCAAGCTGCCGTGGCTAACTAGAAAAATGCCACAACGAGGGGAAAGAAACCATTTACAACACATGCGTCACTGTTAGCCGCTCTGGCCTAGGGTGCCCGGATGCCCGCTCGCCTCCGGCGCTGGGCCATTGAGCAATCTGCCGTCGCTAACTAGAAAAATGCTACAACGAGGGGAAAGAAACCATTTGCAACACATGCGTCACTGTTAGCCGCTCTGAACTAGGGTCCCCGAATGCCCGATCGCCTCCGGCGATGGCCCATCGAGTAAGCTGTCGTGGCTAACTAGAAAAATGCCGCAATGAGGGGAAAGAAACCATTTACAACACATGCGTAACTGTCAGCCGCTCTGGCCTAGGGTGCCCGGATGCCCGCCCGACTCCGGCGCTGGCCCATCGAGCAAGCTGCCGTGGCTAACTAGAAAAGTGCCACAACGAGGGGAAAGAAACCATTTGCAACACATGCGTCACTGTTAGCCGCTCTGGCCTAGGGTGCCCGAATGACCGATCGCCTCCGGCGCTGGCCCATCGAGCAAGCTGTCGCGGCTAACTAGAAAAATGCCACAACGAGGGGAAAGAAACCATTTACAACACATGCGTCACAGTTAGCCGCTCCGGCCTAGGGTGCCCGGATGACCGCTCACCTCCAGCGCTGGCATATCGAGCAAGCTGCCGCGGCTAACTAGAAAAATGCCACAAGGAGGGGAAAGAAACCATTTACAGCACATGCGTCACTGTTAGCCGCTCTGGCCTAGGGTGCCAGGATGCCCGATCTACTCCGGCGCTGGCTTATCGAGCAAGCTGCCGTGGCTAACTAGAAAAATGCCAAAATGAGGCGAAAGAAACCATTTACAACACATGCATTACTGTTAGCCGCTCTGGCATAGGGTGCCCGGATGCCCGCTCGCCTCCGGCGCTTGCCCATCGCGCAAGCTGCCGTGGCGAACTAGAAAAATGCCACAACGAGGGGAATGAAACCATTTACAACACATGCGTCACTGTTAGCCGCTCTGGCCTAGGGTGCCCGAATGCCCGCTCGCCTCCGGCGCTTGCCCATCGAGCAAGCTGCCGTGGCTAAGTAGAAAAACGCCACAACGAGGGGAAAGAAACCATTTACAACACATGCGTCACTGTTAGCCGCTCTGGACTAGGGTGCCCGGATGCCCGCTCGCCTCCGGCGCTGGCACATCGAGCAAGCTGCAGTAGCTAACTAGAAAAATGCCACAACGAGGGGAAAGAAACCATTTACAACACGCATCACTGTTAGCCGCTCTGGCCTAGGGTGCCCGGATGCCCGCTCGCCTCCGGCGCTGGCCCATCAAGCAAGCTGCCTTGGCTAACTAGAAAAATGCCACAATGAGGCAAAAGAAACCATTTACAACACATGCGTCACTGTTAGCCGCTCTGGCCTAGGGTGTCCGGATGCTCGATCGCCTCCGACTCTGGGCCATCGAGCAAGCTGCCGTGGCTGACTAGAAATATGCCACATCGAGGGGAAAGAAATCTTTTAAAACACATGCATCACTGTTAGCTGCTCTGGCCTAGGGTGCCCAGATGCACGATCGCCTCCGGCGCTGGCCCATCGAGCAAGCTGTCGCGGCTAACTAGAAAAATGCCACAACGAGGGGAAAGAAACCATTTACAACACATGCGTCACAGTTAGCCGCTCCGGCCTAGGGTGCCCGGATGACCGCTCACCTCCAGCGCTGGCATATCGAGCAAGCTGCCGCGGCTAACTAGAAAAATGCCACAAGGAGGGGAAAGAAACCATTTACAGCACATGCGTCACTGTTAGCCGCTCTGGCCTAGGGTGCCAGGATGCCCGATCTACTCCGGCGCTGGCTTATCGAGCAAGCTGCCGTGGCTAACTAGAAAAATGCCAAAATGAGGCGAAAGAAACCATTTACAACACATGCATTACTGTTAGCCGCTCTGGCATAGGGTGCCCGGATGCCCGCTCGCCTCCGGCGCTTGCCCATCGCGCAAGCTGCCGTGGCGAACTAGAAAAATGCCACAACGAGGGGAATGAAACCATTTACAACACATGCGTCACTGTTAGCCGCTCTGGCCTAGGGTGCCCGAATGCCCGCTCGCCTCCGGCGCTTGCCCATCGAGCAAGCTGCCGTGGCTAAGTAGAAAAACGCCACAACGAGGGGAAAGAAACCATTTACAACACATGCGTCACTGTTAGCCGCTCTGGACTAGGGTGCCCGGATGCCCGCTCGCCTCCGGCGCTGGCACATCGAGCAAGCTGCAGTAGCTAACTAGAAAAATGCCACAACGAGGGGAAAGAAACCATTTACAACACGCATCACTGTTAGCCGCTCTGGCCTAGGGTGCCCGGATGCCCGCTCGCCTCCGGCGCTGGCCCATCAAGCAAGCTGCCTTGGCTAACTAGAAAAATGCCACAATGAGGCAAAAGAAACCATTTACAACACATGCGTCACTGTTAGCCTCTCTGGCCTAGGGTGTCCGGATGCTCGATCGCCTCCGACTCTGGGCCATCGAGCAAGCTGCCGTGGCTGACTAGAAATATGCCACATCGAGGGGAAAGAAATCTTTTAAAACACATGCATCACTGTTAGCTGCTCTGGCCTAGGGTGCCCAGATGCACGATCGCCTCCGGCGCTGGCCCATCGAGCAATCTGCTGTGGCTAACTAGAAAAATGCTACAACGAGGGGAAAGAAACCATATTCAACACATGCGTCACTGTTAGCCGCTACGGCCTAGGGTGCCCGGATGCCCAATCGCCTCCGGCGCTGGCCCGTCGATCAATCTGCCGTGGCGAACAGGAAAAGTGCCACAACGAGGGGAAAGAAACCATTTACCACACATGCGTCACTGTTAGCCACTCTGGCCTAGGGTGCCCGGATGCCCGCTCTCCTCCAGCGCTGGCCCATCGAGCAAGCTGCCGTGGCTAACTAGAAAAGTGCCACAACGAGGGGAAAGCAACCATCTGCAACACATGCGTCACTGTTCGCCGCTCTGGCCTAGGGTGCCCGGATGCCCACTCGCCCCCAGCGCGGGCCCATCGAGCAAGCTGCCGTGGCTAAGTAAAAAACTGAACACAACGAGGGGAAAGAAACCATTTACAACACATGCGTCACTGTTAGCTGCTCTGGACTAGGGTGCCCGGATGCCCGCTCGCCTCCGGCGCTGGCCCATCGAGCAAGCTGCCGTGGCTAACAAGAAAAATGCCACAACGAGGGGAAAGAAACCACTTACAACTTATGCGTCACTGTTAGCCGCTCTGGCCTAGGCTACCCGGATGCTCGATCGCCTCCGACGCTGGGCCACAGAGCAAGCTGCCGTGGCTAACATGAAAATGTCACATCGACGGGAAAGAAATCATTTAAAACACATGCGTCACTATTAGCCGCTGTGGCCTAGGGTGCCCGGATGCCCGCTCGCCTCCGCCGCTGGCCCATCGAGCAAGCTGCCGTGGCGAACTAGAAAAATGCCACAACGAGGGGAAAGAAACCATTTACAACACATGCGTCACAGTTAGCCGCTCCGGCCCAGGGTGCCCGGATGTCCGCTCGCCTCCGGCGCTGGCCCATCGAGCAAGCTGTAGTGGCTAACTAGAAAAATGTCACATCGAGCGGAAAGAAATCATTTAAAACACATACGTCACTGTTAGCCGCTGTGGCCTAGGGTGCCCGGATGCCCGCTCGTCTCCGGCGCTGGCCCGTCGAGCAAGCTGGCGTGGCGAACTAGAAAAGTGCCACAACGAGGGGAAAGAAACCAAGTACAACGCATGCGTCACTGTTAGCTGCTCTGGCCTAGAGTGCCCGGATGCCCGCTCGCCTCGGGCGCTGGCACATCGGGCAAGCTGTCGCGGCTAACTAGAAAAATGCCACAACGAGGGGAAAGAAACCATTTACAGCACATGCGTCACTGTTAGCCGATCTAGCCTAGGGTGCCCGGATGCCCGCTCGCCTTGGGCGCTGGCCCATCGAGCAAGCTGCCGTGGCTAACTAGAAAATGCCACATCGAGGGGAAAGAAATCATTTAAAACACATGCGTCCCTGTTAGCCGCTCTAGGCCTAATGTGCCTGAATGCCCGATCGCCTCCGGCGCTGGCCCATCGATCAAGCTGCCGTGGCGAACAAGAAAAGTGCCACAACGAGGGGAAAGCATCCATTGGCAACACATGCGTCACTGTTAGCTGCTCTGGGCTAGGGTGCCCAGATGCCCGATCGCCTCCGGCGCTGGCCCATCGAGCAAGCTGCTGTGGCTAACAAGAAAAATGCCACAACGAGGGGAAAGAAACAATTTACAACACATGCTTCCCTTTTATTCGCTCTGGCCTAGGGTGCCCGGATGCCCGCTCGCCTCTGGCGCTGGAACATCGAGCAAGCTGCCGTGGCTAACTAGAAAAATGCCACAACGAGGGGAAAGAAATCATTTACAAGACATGCGTCACTGTTAGCCGCTCTAGGCCTAATGTGCCCGGATGGCCGATCGCCTCCGGCGTTGGCCCATCGATCAAGCTGCCGTGGCGAACAAGAAAAGTGCCACAACGAGGGGAAAGCAACCATTTGCAACACATGCGTCACTGTTAGCCGCTCTGGCCTAGGGTGCCCGGATGCCCACTCGCCTCCGGCGCTGGCTCATCGAGCAAGCTGCCGTGGCTAACTAGAAAAATGCCACAACGAGGGGAAAGAAACCATTTACAACACATGCGTCACTGTTAGCTGCTCTGGCCTAGGGTGCCCGGATGCCCGCTCGCCTCCGGCGCTGGGCCATTGAGCAATCTGCCGTCGCTAACTAGAAAAATGCTACAACGAGGGGAAAGAAACCATTTGCAACACATGCGTCACTGTTAGCCGCTCTGGCCTAGGGTCCCCGAATGCCCGATCGCCTCCGGCAATAGCCCATCGAGTAAGCTGTCGTGGCTAACTAGAAAAATGCCGCAATGAGGGGAAAGAAACCATTTACAACACATGCGTAACTGTCAGCCGCTCTGGCCTAGGGTGCTCGGATGCCCGCCCGACTCCGGCGCTGGCCCATCGTGCAAGCTGCCGTGGCTAACTAGAAAAGTGCCACAACGAGGGGAAAGAAACCATTTGCAACACATGCGTCACTGTTAGCCGCTCTGGCCTAGGGTGCCCGAATGACCGATCGCCTCCGGCGCTGGCCCATCGAGCAAGCTGTCGCGGCTAACTAGAAAAATGCCACAACGAGGGGAAAGAAACCATTTACAACACATGCGTCACAGTTAGCCGCTCCGGCCTAGGGTGCCCGGATGACCGCTCACCTCCAGCGCTGGCATATCGAGCAAGATGACGCGGCTAACTAGGAAAATGCCACAAGGAGGGGAAAGAAACCATTTACAACACATGCGTCACTGTTAGCCGCTCTGGCCTATGGTGCCAGGATGCCCGATCTACTCCGGCGCTGGCTCATCGAGCAAGCTGCCGTGGCTAACTAGAAAAATGCCAAAATGAGGCGAAAGAAACCATTTACAACACATGCATTACTCTTAGCCGCTCTGGCATAGGGTGCCCGGATGCCCGCTCGCCTCCGCGCTAGCCCATCCAGCAAGCTGCCGTAGCTAACTAGAAAAGGGCCACAACGAGAGGAAAGAAACCATTTGCAACACATGCGTCACTGTTAGCCGCTTCGGCCTAGGTTGCCCGGATGCCCGCTAGCCTCCGGCGCTGGCCCATCGAGCAAGCTGCCGTGGCTAACTAGAAAAATGTCACATCGACCGGAAAGAAATCATTTGCAACACATGCGTTACAGTTAGCTGCTCTGGCCTAGGGTGCCCGGATGACCGCTCGCCTCCGGCGCGGGCACATCGTGCAAGCTGCCGTAGTTAATTAGAAAAATGCCACAACGAAATGAACGAAACCATTCACAACACATGCGTCACTGTTAGCCACTCTGGCTTAGGGTGCCCGGATGCCAGATCGCCTCCGGCGCTGGCCCATCGAGCAAGCTGCCGTGGATAACTAGAAAAATGCCACAACGAGGGGAAAGACACCATTTGGAACACATGCGTCACTGTTAGCCGCTCTGGCCTAGGGTCCCCGAATGCCCGATCACCTCCGGCGCTGGCCCATCGAGCAAGCTGCCGTGGCTAACTAGAAAAATGCCACAACGAGGGGAAAGAAACCATTTGCAACACATGCGTCACTGTTAGCCGCTCTGGCCTAGAGTCCCCGGATGCTCGATCGCCTCCGACGCTGGGCCATCGATCAGGCTGCCGCGGCTGACTAGAAAAATGCCACATCGAGGGGAAAGAAATCATTTAAAACACATGCGTCACTGTTAGCTGCTCTGGGCTAGGGTGCCCAGATGCCCGATCGCCTCGGCGCTGGCCCATCGAGCAAGCTGCTGTGGCTAACAAGAAAAATGCCACAACGAGGGGAAAGAAACCATTTACAACACATGCTTCCCTTTTCTTCGCTCTGGCCTAGGGTGCCCGGATGCCCGCTCGCCTCTGGCGCTGGAACATCGAGCTAGCTGCCGTGGCTAACTAGAAAAATGCCACAACGAGGGGAAAGAAATCATTTACAAGACATGCGTCACTGTTAGCCGCTCTAGGCCTAATGTGCCCGGATGCCCGATCGCCTCCGGCGCTGGCCAATCGATCAAGCTGCCGTGGCGAACAAGAAAAGTGCCACAACGAGGGGAAAGCAACCATTTGCAACACATGCGTCACTGTTAGCTGCTCTGGCCTAGAATGCCCGGATGCCCACTCGCCTCCAGCGCTGGCCCATCGAGCAAGCTGCCGTGGCTAAGTAGAAAAAATGGCATAACGAGGGGAAACAAGTCATTTAAAACACATGCTTCACTGTTAGCCGCTGTGGCCTAGAGTGCCCGGATGCCCGATTGCCTCCGGCGCTGGCCCATCGAGCAATCTGGCGTGGCTAACTAGAAAAATGCCACAACGAGGGGAAAGAAACCATTTACAACACATGCTTCCCTTTTCTTCGCTCTGGCCTAGGGTGCCCGGATGCCCGCTCGCCTCTGGCGCTGGAACATCGAGCTAGCTGCCGTGGCTAACTAGAAAAATGCCACAACGAGGGGAAAGAAATCATTTACAAGACATGCGTCACTGTTAGCCGCTCTAGGCCTAATGTGCCCGGATGCCCGATCGCCTCCGGCGCTGGCCCATCGATCAAGCTGCCGTGGCGAACAAGAAAAGTGCCACAACGAGGGGAAAGCAACCATTTGCAACACATGCGTCACTGTTAGCTGCTCTGGCCTAGGAAGGCCGGATGCCCGCTCGCCTCCGGCGCTGGCCCATCGAGCAAGCTGCTGTGGCTAACTAGAAAAATGCCACAACGAGGGGAAAGAAACCATTTACAACACATGCGTCACCGTTAGCCGCTCTGGCCTAGGGTGCCCGGATGCCCGCTCGCCTCCGGCGCTGGCACATCGAGCAAGCTGCAGTAGCTAACTAGAAAAAAGCCACAACGAGGGGAAAGAAACCATTTACAACACATGCATCACTGTTAGCCGCTCTGGCCTAGGGTGCCCGGATGCCCGCTCGCCTCCGGCGCTGGCCCATCAAGCAAGCTGCCTTGGCTAACTAGAAAAATGCCACAATGAGGCAAAAGAAACCATTTACAACACATGCGTCACTGTTCGCCGCTCTGGCCTAGGGTGTCCGGATGCTCGATCGCCTCCGACTCTGGGCCATCGAGCAAGCTGCCGTGGCTGACTAGAAATATGCCACATCGAGGGGAAAGAAATCTTTTAAAACACATGCATCACTGTTAGCTGCTCTGGCCTAGGGTGCCCAGATGCACGATCGCCTCCGGCGCTGGCCCATCGAGCAATCTGCTGTGGCTAACTAGAAAAATGCTACAACGAGGGGAAAGAAACCATATTCAACACATGCGTCACTGTTAGCCGCTACGGCCTAGGGTGCCCGGATGCCCGATCGCCTCCGGCGCTGGCCCGTCGATCAAGCTGCCGTGGCGAACAGGAAAAGTGCCACAACGAGGGGAAAGAAACCATTTACCACACATGCGTCACTGTTAGCCACTCTGGCCTAGGGTGCCCGGATGCCCGCTCGCCTCCGCCGCTGGCCCATCGAGCAAGCTGCCGTGGCGAACTAGAAAAATGCCACAACGAGGGGAAAGAAACCATTTACAACACATGCGTCACAGTTAGCCGCTCCGGCCTAGGGTGCCCGGATGTCCGCTCGCCTCCGGCGCTGGCCCATCGAGCAAGCTGTAGTGGCTAACTAGAAAAATGTCACATCGAGCGGAAAGAAATCATTTAAAACACATACGTCACTGTTAGCCGCTGTGGCCTAGGGTGCCCGGATGCCCGCTCGTCTCCGGCGCTGGCCCGTCGAGCAAGCTGGCGTGGCGAACTAGAAAAATGCCACAACGAGGGGAAAGAAACCATTTACAGCACATGCGTCACTGTTAGCCGATCTAGCCTAGGGTGCCCGGATGCCCGCTCGCCTTGGGCGCTGGCCCATCGAGCAAGCTGCCGTGGCTAACTAGAAAATGCCACATCGAGGGGAAAGAAATCATCTAAAACACATGCGTCTCTGTTAGCCGCTATGGCCTAGGGTGCCCGGATGCCATATCGCCTCCGGCGGTGGCCCATCGAGGAAGCTGTCGTGGCGATCTATATAAATGCCACAACGAGGGGAAAGAAATTATTTACAACACATGCGTCACTGTTAGCCGCTCTAGGCCTAATGTGCCTGAATGCCCGATCGCCTCCGGCGCTGGCCCATCGATCAAGCTGCCGTGGCGAACAAGAAAAGTGCCACAACGAGGGGAAAGCATCCATTGGCAACACATGCGTCACTGTTAGCTGCTCTGGGCTAGGGTGCCCAGATGCCCGATCACCTCCGGCGCTGGCCCATCGAGCAAGCTGCTGTGGCTAACAAGAAAAATGCCACAACGAGGGGAAAGAAACAATTTACACCACATGCTTCCCTTTTATTCGCTCTGGCCTAGGGTGCCCGGATGCCCGCTCGCCTCTGGCGCTGGAACATCGAGCAAGCTGCCGTGGCTAACTAGAAAAATGCCACAACGAGGGGAAAGAAATCATTTACAAGACATGCGTCACTGTTAGCCGCTCTAGGCCTAATGTGCCCGGATGACCGATCGCCTCCGGCGTTGGCCCATCGATCAAGCTGCCGTGGCGAACAAGAAAAGTGCCACAACGAGGGGAAAGCAACCATTTGCAACACATGCGTCACTGTTAGCCGCTCTGGCCTAGGGTGCCCGGATGCCCACTCGCCTCCGGCGCTGGCTCATCGAGCAAGCTGCCGTGGGTAACTAGAAAAATGCCACAACGAGGGGAAAGAAACCATTTACAACACATGCGTAACTGTTAGCTGCTCTTGCCTAGGGTGCCCGAATGCCCGCTCGCCTCCGGCGCTGGGCCATTGAGCAATCTGCCGTCGCTAACTAGAAAAATGCTACAACGAGGGGAAAGAAACCATTTGCAACACATGCGTCACTGTTAGCCGCTCTGGCCTAGGGTCCCCGAATGCCCGATCGCCTCCGGCAATAGCCCATCGAGTAAGCTATCGTCGCTAACTAGAAAAATGCCGCAATGAGGGGAAAGAAACCATTTACAACACATGCGTAACTGTCAGCCGCTCTGGCCTAGGGTGCCCGGATGCCCGCCCGACTCCGGCGCTGGCCCATCGTGCAAGCTGCCGTGGCTAACTAGAAAAGTGCCAAAACGAGGGGAAAGAAACCATTTGCAACACATGCGTCACTGTTAGCCGCTCTGGCCTAGGGTGCCCGAATGACCGATCGCCTCCGGCGCTGTCCCATCGAGCAAGCTGTCGCGGCTAACTAGAAAAATGCCACAACGAGGGGAAAGAAACCATTTACAACACATGCGTCACAGTTAGCCGCTCCGGCCTAGGGTGCCCGGATGACCGCTCACCTCCAGCGCTGGCATATCGAGCAAGATGACGCGGCTAACTAGAAAAATGCCACAAAGAGGGGAAGAAACCATTTACAACACATGCGTCACTGTTAGCCGCTCTGGCCTAGGCTGCCAGGATGCCCGATCTACTCCGGCGCTGGCTCATCGAGCAGGCTGCCGTGGCTAACTAGAAAAATGCCAAAATGAGGCGAAAGAAACCATTTACAACACATGCATTACTCTTAGCCGCTCTGGCATAGGGTGCCCGGATGCACGTTCGCCTCCGGGCTAGCCCATCCAGCAAGCTGCCGTGGCTAACTAGAAAATGCCACATCGAGGGGAAAGAAATCATTTAAAACACATGCTCCACTGTTAGCCGCTACGGCCTAGGGTGCCCGGATGCCATATCGCCTCCGGCGGTGGCCCATCGAGGAAGCTGTCGTGGCGATCTATATAAATGCCACAACGAGGGGAAAGAAATTATTTACAACACATGCGTCACTGTTAGCCGCTCTAGGCCTAATGTGCCCGAATGCCCGATCGCCTCCGGCGCTGGCCCATCGATCAAGCTGCCGTGGCGAACAAGAAAAGTGCCACAACGAGGGGAAAGCATCCATTGGCAACACATGCGTCACTGTTAGCTGCTCTGGGCTAGGGTGCCCAGATGCCCGATCGCCTCTGGCGCTGGCCCATCGAGCAAGCTGCTGTGGCTAACAAGAAAAATGCCACAACAAGGGGAAAGAAACAGTTTACAACACATGCTTCCCTTTTATTCGCTCTGGCCTAGGGTGCCCGGATGCCCGCTCGCCTCTGGCGCTGGAACATCGAGCAAGCTGCCGTGGCTAACTAGAAAAATGCCACAACGAGGGGAAAGAAATCATTTACAAGACATGCGTCACTGTTAGCCGCTCTAGGCCTAATGTGCCCGGATGACCGATCGCCTCCGGCGTTGGCCCATCGATCAAGCTGCCGTGGCGAACAAGAAAAGTGCCACAACGAGGGGAAAGCAACCATTTGCAACACATGCGTCACTGTTAGCCGCTCTGGCCTAGGGTGCCCGGATGCCCACTCGCCTCCGGCGCTGGCTCATCGAGCAAGCTGCCGTGGCTAACTAGAAAAATGCCACAACGAGGGGAAAGAAACCATTTACAACACATGCGTCACTGTTAGCTGCTCTGGCCTAGGGTGCCCGGATGCCCGCTCGCCTCCGGCGCTGGGCCATTAAGCAATCTGCCGTCGCTAACTAGAAAAATGCTACAACGAGGGGAAAGAAACCATTTGCAACACATGCGTCACTGTTAGCCGCTCTGGCCTAGGGTCCCCGAATGTCCGATCGCCTCTGGCAATAGCCCATCGAGTAAGCTGTCGTGGCTAACTAGAAAAATGCCGCAATGAGGGGAAAGAAACCATTTACAACACATGCGTAACTGTCAGCCGCTCTGGCCTAGGGTGCTCGGATGCCCGCCCGACTCCGGCGCTGGCCCATCGTGCAAGCTGCCGTGGCTAACTAGAAAAGTGCCACAACGAGGGGAAAGAAACCATTTGCAACACATGCGTCACTGTTAGCCGCTCTGGCCTAGGGTGCCCGAATGACCGATGGCCTCCGGCGCTGGCCCATCGAGCAAGCTGTCGCGGCTAACTAGAAAAATGCCACAACGAGGGGAAAGAAACCATTTACAACACATGCGTCACAGTTAGCCGCTCCGGCCTAGGGTGCCCGGATGACCGCTCACCTCCAGCGCTGGCATATCGAGCAAGATGACGCGGCTAACTAGAAAAATGCCACAAGGAGGGGAAAGAAACCATTTACAACACATGCGTCACTGTTAGCCGCTCTGGCCTATGGTGCCAGGATGCCCGATCTACTCCGGCGCTGGCTCATCGAGCAAGCTGCCGTGGCTAACTAGAAAAATGCCAAAATGAGGCGAAAGAAACCATTTACAACACATGCATTACTCTTAGCCGCTCTGGCATAGGGTGCCCGGATGCCCGCTCGCCTCCGCGCTAGCCCATCCAGCAAGCTGCCGTAGCTAACTAGAAAAGGGCCACAACGAGAGGAAAGAAACCATTTGCAACACATGCGTCACTGTTAGCCGCTTCGGCCTAGGTTGCCCGGATGCCCGCTAGCCTCCGGCGCTGGCCCATCGAGCAAGCTGCCGTGGCTAACTAGAAAAATGTCACATCGACCGGAAAGAAATCATTTGCAACACATGCGTTACAGTTAGCTGCTCTGGCCTAGGGTGCCCGGATGACCGCTCGCCTCCGGCGCGGGCACATCGTGCAAGCTGCCGTAGTTAATTAGAAAAATGCCACAACGAAATGAACGAAACCATTCACAACACATGCGTCACTGTTAGCCACTCTGGCTTAGGGTGCCCGGATGCCAGATCGCCTCCGGCGCTGGCCCATCGAGCAAGCTGCCGTGGATAACTAGAAAAATGCCACAACGAGGGGAAAGACACCATTTGGAACACATGCGTCACTGTTAGCCGCTCTGGCCTAGGGTCCCCGAATGCCCGATCACCTCCGGCGCTGGCCCATCGAGCAAGCTGCCGTGGCTAACTAGAAAAATGCCACAACGAGGGGAAAGAAACCATTTGCAACACATGCGTCACTGTTAGCCGCTCTGGCCTAGAGTCCCCGGATGCTCGATCGCCTCCGACGCTGGGCCATCGATCAGGCTGCCGTGGCTGACTAGAAAAATGCCACATCGAGGGGAAAGAAATCATTTAAAACACATGCGTCACTGTTAGCTGCTCTGGGCTAGGGTGCCCAGATGCCCGATCGCCTTCGGCGCTGGCCCATCGAGCAAGCTGCTGTGGCTAACAAGAAAAATGCCACAACGAGGGGAAAGAAACCATTTACAACACATGCTTCCCTTTTCTTCGCTCTGGCCTAGGGTGCCCGGATGCCCGCTCGTCTCTGGCGCTGGAACATCGAGCTAGCTGCCGTGGCTAACTAGAAAAATGCCACAACGAGGGGAAAGAAATCATTTACAAGACATGCGTCACTGTTAGCCGCTCTAGGCCTAATGTGCCCGGATGCCCGATCGCCTCCGGCGCGGGCCCATCGATCAAGCTGCCGTGGCGAACAAGAAAAGTGCCACAACGAGGGGAAAGCAACCATTTGCAACACATGCGTCACTGTTAGCTGCTCTGGCCTAGGAAGGCCGGATGCCCGCTCGCCTCCGGCGCTGGCCCATCGAGCAAGCTGCTGTGGCTAACTAGAAAAATGCCACAACGAGGGGAAAGAAACCATTTACAACACATGCGTCACCGTTAGCCGCTCTGGCCTAGGGTGCCCGGATGCCCGCTCGCCTCCGGCGCTGGCACATCGAGCAAGCTGCAGTAGCTAACTAGAAAAAAGCCACAACGAGGGGAAAGAAACCATTTACAACACATGCATCACTGTTAGCCGCTCTGGCCTAGGGTGCCCGGATGCCCGCTCGCCTCCGGCGCTGGCCCATCAAGCAAGCTGCCTTGGCTAACTAGAAAAATGCCACAATGAGGCAAAAGAAACCATTTACAACACATGCGTCACTGTTAGCCGCTCTGGCCTAGGGTGTCCGGATGCTCGATCGCCTCCGACTCTGGGCCATCGAGCAAGCTGCCGTGGCTGACTAGAAATATGCCACATCGAGGGGAAAGAAATCTTTTAAAACACATGCATCACTGTTAGCTGCTCTGGCCTAGGGTGCCCAGATGCACGATCGCCTCCGGCGCTGGCCCATCGAGCAATCTGCTGTGGCTAACTAGAAAAATGCTACAACGAGGGGAAAGAAACCATATTCAACACATGCGTCACTGTTAGCCGCTACGGCCTAGGGTGCCCGGATGCCCGATCGCCTCCGGCGCTGGCCCGTCGATCAAGCTGCCGTGGCGAACAGGAAAAGTGCCACAACGAGGGGAAAGAAACCATTTACCACACATGCGTCACTGTTAGCCACTCTGGCCTAGGGTGCCCGGATGCCCGCTCGCCTCCGGCGCTGGCCCATCGAGCAAGCTGCCGTGGCTAACTAGAAAAATGCCACAACGAGGGGAAAGAAACCATTTACAACACATGCGTCACTGTTAGCCGCTCTGGCCTAGGGTGCCCGGATGTCCGCTCGCCTCCGGCGCTGGCCCATCGAGCAAGCTGTCGTGGCTAACTAGAAAAATGTCACAACGAGGGGAAAGAAACCATTTACAACACATGCGTCACTGTTAGCCGCTCTGGCCTAGGGTGCCCGGATGCCCGCTCGCCTCCGGCGCTGGCCCGTCGAGCAAGCTGCCGTGGCGAACTAGAAAAATGCCACAACGAGGGGAAAGAAACCATTTACAGCACATGCGTCACTGTTAGCCGCTCTGGCCTAGGGTGCCCGGATGCCCGCTCGCCTTGGGCGCTGGCCCATCGAGCAAGCTGCCGTGGCTAACTAGAAAATGCCACATCGACGGGAAAGAAATCATTTAAAACACATGCGTCACTGTTAGCCGCTGTGGCCTAGGGTGCCCGGATGCCATATCGCCTCCGGCGGTGGCCCATCGAGGAAGCTGTCGTGGCGATCTATATAAATGCCACAACGAGGGGAAAGAAATTATTTACAACACATGCGTCACTGTTAGCCGCTCTAGGCCTAATGTGCCTGAATGCCCGATCGCCTCCGGCGCTGGCCCATCGATCAAGCTGCCGTGGCGAACAAGAAAAGTGCCACAACGAGGGGAAAGCATCCATTGGCAACACATGCGTCACTGTTAGCTGCTCTGGGCTAGGGTGCCCAGATGCCCGATCACCTCCGGCGCTGGCCCATCGAGCAAGCTGCTGTGGCTAACAAGAAAAATGCCACAACGAGGGGAAAGAAACAATTTACAACACATGCTTCCCTTTTATTCGCTCTGGCCTAGGGTGCCCGGATGCCCGCTCGCCTCTGGCGCTGGAACATCGAGCAAGCTGCCGTGGCTAACTAGAAAAATGCCACAACGAGGGGAAAGAAATCATTTACAAGACATGCGTCACTGTTAGCCGCTCTAGGCCTAATGTGCCCGGATGACCGATCGCCTCCGGCGTTGGCCCATCGATCAAGCTGCCGTGGCGAACAAGAAAAGTGCCACAACGAGGGGAAAGCAACCATTTGCAACACATGCGTCACTGTTAGCCGCTCTGGCCTAGGGTGCCCGGATGCCCACTCGCCTCCGGCGCTGGCTCATCGAGCAAGCTGCCGTGGGTAACTAGAAAAATGCCACAACGAGGGGAAAGAAACCATTTACAACACATGCGTAACTGTTAGCTGCTCTTGCCTAGGGTGCCCGAATGCCCGCTCGCCTCCGGCGCTGGGCCATTGAGCAATCTGCCGTCGCTAACTAGAAAAATGCTACAACGAGGGGAAAGAAACCATTAGCAACACATGCGTCACTGTTAGCCGCTCTGGCCTAGGGTCCCCGAATGCCCGATCGCCTCCGGCAATAGCCCATCGAGTAAGCTATCGTCGCTAACTAGAAAAATGCCGCAATGAGGGGAAAGAAACCATTTACAACACATGCGTAACTGTCAGCCGCTCTGGCCTAGGGTGCCCGGATGCCCGCCCGACTCCGGCGCTGGCCCATCGTGCAAGCTGCCGTGGCTAACTAGAAAAGTGCCAAAACGAGGAGAAAGAAACCATTTGCAACACATGCGTCACTGTTAGCCGCTCTGGCCTAGGGTGCCCGAATGACCGATCGCCTCCGGCGCTGTCCCATCGAGCAAGCTGTCGCGGCTAACTAGAAAAATGCCACAACGAGGGGAAAGAAACCATTTACAACACATGCGTCACAGTTAGCCGCTCCGGCCTAGGGTGCCCGGATGACCGCTCACCTCCAGCGCTGGCATATCGAGCAAGATGACGCGGCTAACTAGAAAAATGCCACAAAGAGGGGAAGAAACCATTTACAACACATGCGTCACTGTTAGCCGCTCTGGCCTAGGCTGCCAGGATTCCCGATCTACTCCGGCGCTGGCTCATCGAGCAGGCTGCCGTGGCTAACTAGAAAAATGCCAAAATGAGGCGAAAGAAACCATTTACAACACATGCATTACTCTTAGCCGCTCTGGCATAGGGTGCCCGGATGCACGTTCGCCTCCGGGCTAGCCCATCCAGCAAGCTACCGTGGCTAACTAGAAAATGCCACATCGAGGGGAAAGAAATCATTTAAAACACATGCTCCACTGTTAGCCGCTACGGCCTAGGGTGCCCGGATGCCATATCGCCTCCGGCGGTGGCCCATCGAGGAAGCTGTCGTGGCGATCTATATAAATGCCACAACGAGGGGAAAGAAATTATTTACAACACATGCGTCACTGTTAGCTGCTCTGGCCTAGGGTGCCCGGATGCCCGCTCGCCTCCGGCGCTGGGCCATTAAGCAATCTGCCGTCGCTAACTAGAAAAATGCTACAACGAGGGGAAAGAAACCATTTGCAACACATGCGTCACTGTTAGCCGCTCTGGCCTAGGGTCCCCGAATGTCCGATCGCCTCTGGCAATAGCCCATCGAGTAAGCTGTCGTGGCTAACTAGAAAAATGCCGCAATGAGGGGAAAGAAACCATTTACAACACATGCGTAACTGTCAGCCGCTCTGGCCTAGGGTGCTCGGATGCCCGCCCGACTCCGGCGCTGGCCCATCGTGCAAGCTGCCGTGGCTAACTAGAAAAGTGCCACAACGAGGGGAAAGAAACCATTTGCAACACATGCGTCACTGTTAGCCGCTCTGGCCTAGGGTGCCCGAATGACCGATCGCCTCCGGCGCTGGCCCATCGAGCAAGCTGTCGCGGCTAACTAGAAAAATGCCACAACGAGGGGAAAGAAACCATTTACAACACATGCGTCACAGTTAGCCGCTCCGGCCTAGGGTGCCCGGATGACCGCTCACCTCCAGCGCTGGCATATCGAGCAAGATGACGCGGCTAACTAGAAAAATGCCACAAGGAGGGGAAAGAAACCATTTACAACACATGCGTCACTGTTAGCCGCTCTGGCCTATGGTGCCAGGATGCCCGATCTACTCCGGCGCTGGCTCATCGAGCAAGCTGCCGTGGCTAACTAGAAAAATGCCAAAATGAGGCGAAAGAAACCATTTACAACACATGCATTACTCTTAGCCGCTCTGGCATAGGGTGCCCGGATGCCCGCTCGCCTCCGCGCTAGCCCATCCAGCAAGCTGCTGTAGCTAACTAGAAAAGGGCCACAACGAGAGGAAAGAAACCATTTGCAACACATGCGTCACTGTTAGCCGCTTCGGCCTAGGTTGCCCGGATGCCCGCTAGCCTCCGGCGCTGGCCCATCGAGCAAGCTGCCGTGGCTAACTAGAAAAATGTCACATCGACCGGAAAGAAATCATTTGCAACACATGCGTTACAGTTAGCTGCTCTGGCCTAGGGTGCCCGGATGACCGCTCGCCTCCGGCGCGGGCACATCGTGCAAGCTGCCGTAGTTAATTAGAAAAATGCCACAACGAAATGAACGAAACCATTCACAACACATGCGTCACTGTTAGCCACTCTGGCTTAGGGTGCCCGGATGCCAGATCGCCTCCGGCGCTGGACCATCGAGCAAGCTGCCGTGGATAACTAGAAAAATGCCACAACGAGGGGAAAGACACCATTTGGAACACATGCGTCACTGTAAGCCGCTCTGGCCTAGGGTCCCCGAATGCCCGATCACCTCCGGCGCTGGCCCATCGAGCAAGCTGCCGTGGCTAACTAGAAAAATGCCACAACGAGGGGAAAGAAACCATTTGCAACACATGCGTCACTGTTAGCCGCTCTGGCCTAGAGTCCCCGGATGCTCGATCGCCTCCGACGCTGGGCCATCGATCAGGCTGCCGTGGCTGACTAGAAAAATGCCACATCGAGGGGAAAGAAATCATTTAAAACACATGCGTCACTGTTAGCTGCTCTGGGCTAGGGTGCCCAGATGCCCGATCGCCTTCGGCGCTGGCCCATCGAGCAAGCTGCTGTGGCTAACAAGAAAAATGCCACAACGAGGGGAAAGAAACCATTTACAACACATGCTTCCCTTTTCTTCGCTCTGGCCTAGGGTGCCCGGATGCCCGCTCGTCTCTGGCGCTGGAACATCGAGCTAGCTGCCGTGGCTAACTAGAAAAATGCCACAACGAGGGGAAATAAATCATTTACAAGACATGCGTCACTGTTAGCCGCTCTAGGCCTAATGTGCCCGGATGCCCGATCGCCTCCGGCGCTGGCCAATCGATCAAGCTGCCGTGGCGAACAAGAAAAGTGCCACAACGAGGGGAAAGCAACCATTTGCAACACATGCGTCACTGTTAGCTGCTCTGGCCTAGAATGCCCGGATGCCCACTCGCCTCCAGCGCTGGCCCATCGAGCAAGCTGCCGTGGCTAAGTAGAAAAAATGGCATAACGAGGGGAAACAAGTCATTTAAAACACATGCTTCACTGTTAGCCGCTGTGGCCTAGAGTGCCCGGATGCCCGATTGCCTCCGGCGCTGGCCCATCGAGCAATCTGGCGTGGCTAACTAGAAAAATGCCACAACGAGGGGAAAGAAACCATTTTCAACACATGCTTCCCTTTTCTTCGCTCTGGCCTAGGGTGCCCGGATGCCCGCTCGCCTCTGGCGCTGGAACATCGAGCTAGCTGCCGTGGCTAACTAGAAAAATGCCACAACGAGGGGAAAGAAATCATTTACAAGACATGCGTCACTGTTAGCCGCTCTAGGCCTAATGTGCCCGGATGCCCGATCGCCTCCGGCGCTGGCCCATCGATCAAGCTGCCGTGGCGAACAAAAGTGCCACAACGAGGGGAAAGCAACCATTTGCAACACATGCGTCACTGTTAGCTGCTCTGGCCTAGGAAGGCCGGATGCCCGCTCGCCTCCGGCGCTGGCCCATCGAGCAAGCTGCTGTGGCTAACTAGAAAAATGCCACAACGAGGGGAAAGAAACCATTTACAACACATGCGTCACCGTTAGCCGCTCTGGCCTAGGGTGCCCGGATGCCCGCTCGCCTCCGGCGCTGGCACATCGAGCAAGCTGCAGTAGCTAACTAGAAAAAAGCCACAACGAGGGGAAAGAAACCATTTACAACACATGCATCACTGTTAGCCGCTCTGGCCTAGGGTGCCCGGATGCCCACTCGCCTCCGGCGCTGGCCCATCAAGCAAGCTGCCTTGGCTAACTAGAAAAATGCCACAATGAGGCAAAAGAAACCATTTACAACACATGCGTCACTGTTAGCCGCTCTGGCCTAGGGTGCCCGGATGCCCGCTCGCCTCCGACGCTGGCCCATCGAGCAAGCTGCCGTGGCTAACTAGAAAATGCCACATCGAGGGGAAAGAAATCATTTAAAACACATGCGTCACTGTTAGCTGCTCTGGCCTAGGGTGCCCGGATGCACGATCGCCTCCGGCGCTGGCCCATCGAGCAAGCTGCGTGGCTAACTAGAAAAATGCCACAACGAGGGGAAAGAAACCATTTACAACACATGCGTCACTGTTAGCCGCTCTGGCCTAGGGTGCCCGGATGCCCGATCGCCTCCGGCGCTGGCCCATCGATCAAGCTGCCGTGGCGAACAGGAAAAGTGCCACAACGAGGGGAAAGAAACCATTTACAACACATGCGTCACTGTTAGCCGCTCTGGCCTAGGGTGCCCGGATGCCCGCTCGCCTCCGGCGCTGGCCCATCGAGCAAGCTGCCGTGGCTAACTAGAAAAATGCCACAACGAGGGGAAAGAAACCATTTACAACACATGCGTCACTGTTAGCCGCTCTGGCCTAGGGTGCCCGGATGCCCGCTCGCCTCCGGCGCTGGCCCATCGAGCAAGCTGCCGTGGCTAAGTAGAAAACTGCCACAACGAGGGGAAAGAAACCATTTACAACACATGCGTCACTGTTAGCCGCTCTGGCCTAGGGTGCCCGGATGCCCGCTCGCCTCCGGCGCTGGCCCATCGAGCAAGCTGCCGTGGCGAACAAGAAAAATGCCACAACGAGGGGAAAGCAACCATTTGCAACACATGCGTCACTGTTAGCCGCTCTGGCCTAGGGTGCCCGGATGCCCACTCGCCTCCGGCGCTGGCTCATCGAGCAAGCTGCCGTGGCTAACTAGAAAAATGCCACAACGAGGGGAAAGAAACCATTTACAACACATGCGTCACTGTTAGCTGCTCTGGCCTAGGGTGCCCGGATGCCCGCTCGCCTCCGGCGCTGGCCCATCGAGCAAGCTGCCGTGGCTAACTAGAAAAATGCTACAACGAGGGGAAAGAAACCATTTACAACACATGCGTCACTGTTAGCCGCTCTAGGCCTAGGGTGCCCGGATGCCCGATCGCCTCCGGCGCTGGCCCATCGAGTAAGCTGTCGTGGCGAACTAGAAAATGCCACAACGAGGGGAAAGCAACCATTTGCAACACATGCGTCACTGTTAGCCGCTCTGGCCTAGGGTGCCCGGATGCCCGCTCGCCTCCGGCGCTGGCCCATCGAGCAAGCTGCTCGTGGCTAACTAGAAAAATGCCACAACGAGGGGAAAGAAACCATTTACAACACATGCGTCACTGTTAGCCGCTCTGGCCTAGGGTGCCCGGATGCCCGCTCGCCTCCGGCGCTGGCCATCGAGCAAGCTGCCGTCGGCTAACTAGAAAAATGCCACAACGAGGGGAAAGAAACCATTTACAACACATGCGTCACTGTTAGCCGCTCTGGCCTAGGGTGCCCGGATGACCGATCGCCTCCGGCGCTGGCCCATCGAGCAAGCTGCCGTGGCTAACTAGAAAAATGCCACAAGGAGGGGAAAGAAACCATTTACAACACATGCGTCACTGTTAGCCGCTCTGGCCTAGGGTGCCCGGATGCCCGCTCGACTCCGGCGCTGGCCCATCGAGCAAGCTGCCGTGGCTAACTAGAAAAGTGCCACAACGAGGGGAAAGAAACCATTTACAACACATGCGTCACTGTTAGCCGCTCTGGCCTAGGGTGCCCGGATGCCCGATCGCCTCCGGCGCTGGCCCATCGAGCAAGCTGTCGCGGCTAACTAGAAAAATGCCACAACGAGGGGAAAGAAACCATTTACAACACATGCGTCACTGTTAGCCGCTCTGGCCTAGGGTGCCCGGATGCCCGCTCGCCTCGGGCGCTGGCCCATCGAGCAAGCTGCCGTGGCTAACTAGAAAATGCCACAACGAGGGGAAAGAAACCATTTACAACACATGCGTCACTGTTAGCCGCTCTGGCCTAGGGTGCCCGGATGCCCGCTCGCCTCCGGCGCTGGCCCATCGAGCAAGCTGCCGTGGCGAACTAGAAAAATGCCACAACGAGGGGAAAGAAACCATCTACAACACATGCGTCACTGTTAGCCGCTCTGGCCTAGGGTGCCCGGATGCCCACTCGCCTCCGGCGCTGGCCCATCGAGGCAAGCTGTCGTGGCTAACTAAAAAATGCCACAACGAGGGGAAAGAAACCATTTACAACACATGCGTCACTGTTAGCCGCTCTAGGCCTAGGGTGCCCGGATGCCCGATCGCCTCCGGCGGTGGCCCATCGAGGAAGCTGTCGTGGCGATCTATATAAATGCCACAACGAGGGGAAAGCAACTATTTGCAACACATGCGCCACTGTTAGCCGCTCTGGCCTAGGGTGCCCGGATGCCCACTCGCCTCCGGCGCTGGCTCATCGAGCAAGCTGCCGTGGCTAACTAGAAAAATGCCACAACGAGGGGAAAGAAACCATTTACAACACATGCGTCACTGTTAGCTGCTCTGGCCTAGGGTGCCCGGATGCCCGCTCGCCTCCGGCGCTGAGCCATTGAGCAATCTGCCGTCGCTAACTAGAAAAATGCTACAACGAGGGGAAAGAAACCATTTGCAACACATGCGTCACTGTTAGCCGCTCTGGCCTAGGGTCCCCGAATGCCCGATCGCCTCCGGCAACAGCCCATCGAGTAAGCTGTCGTGGCTAACTAGAAAAATGCCGCAATGAGGGGAAAGAAACCATTTACAACACATGCGTAACTGTCAGCCGCTCTGGCCTAGGGTGCCCGGATGCCCGCCCGACTCCGGCGCTGGCCCATCGTGCAAGCTGCCGTGGCTAACTAGAAAAGTGCCACAACGAGGGGAAAGAAACCATTTGCAACACATGCGTCACTGTTAGCCGCTCTGGCCTAGGGTGCCCGAATGACCGATCGCCTCCGGCGCTGGCCCATCGAGCAAGCTGTCGCGGCTAACTAGAAAAATGCCACAACGAGGGGAAAGAAACCATTTACAACACATGCGTCACAGTTAGCCGCTCCGGCCTAGGGTGCCCGGATGACCGCTCACCTCCAGCGCTGGCATATCGAGCAAGATTATTATTATTTATTATTTACAGATACTGCAGGCCCTTCTCGGGCCCATGCAGGAGTGGTTACAAGGATGGAATATAAAACAAAGGGAATACGTAAAGTACAAGGGTACAAAAATAACATTTCATCGCTATAGTGGCACAGGGTACTAATGACGTCAAAGCCAGGAGAAGAAACTAGCGGGTTGAAAAGGAAACACATGTAATTGCAAAGAAAATACAAATGGAAATTGGGCGACATAGGTTCATCACGGTGGTACTGACAGTGATTCAACTCTGTTAACATGCTCTATGAATGATTCGATTGAGTTGCAGTTTACAGCAGCCGGTGGTAGTTTATTCCAGCAAAAAATAGCCGATGGGAATAAAGAATATTTATGAGCATTAATGTGGCTTATGGGTTGATGAAGTGCTTTTTCATGGTTATTTCTTGAAGAGTGACGGAATGGTTCCTGGAGGTATGTTTCTCTTGAGATGTTCAAATGACCGTAATAAAGTAAGTACAGAAATTTAAGCCTTGATGTTATTCTGCGCTGTGCTAAGGTGTGAAGATCTGCTTTGTGAAGTAGGTTAGATACGCTAGAATGTCTAGAAAAATTTGAGTATATGAAGCGTACTGCTAGGTTTTGAATACGTTCCAGCTTGCCTATCAAATATTTTTGGTGTGGGCTCCAAATAAGATCCGCGTATTCTAAGGTCGGTCTTACGAGTGTTTTATACGCATTAAGTTTCACGTTAGGAGGTGCGTTGCGTAATCTTCTTCTAAGGAAATACAGCTTACCTTGGGCCTTATGACATATGTTTTTAATGTGCTGTTCCCAGCATAGATTGCTGGATAGTGTCACTCCTAGGTATTTAATGTTATTAGTTCTCTCGACAGGAACATTAGTTATAGTGTATAAAAAATCTAGTGGCTTTTTTTTCTTACTGAAAGTTATGCTCTTTGTTTTGGTGGCATTAAGTCTCATTCCCCACCTAGTGCACCAAGACTGAATAGACGATAGAGATTCATTTAGTTTAATTTGATCATTAATGGTGTCTATTTCCTTATATACCACGCAGTCGTCCGCAAAGAGCCGAATTTGTACCTCAGGGTCAACGCATAGATAAATATCATTGATATATATTAAAAACAATAAGGGGGCGAGGACTGAACCCTGTGGTACACCTGAGTAGACATCCAAATTATCAGATTCGGAACTTTTCAGTTTGACGCACTGTTTACGATTTTTCAAAAAGCACTCAACCCATGAAATGATAGTGTTTTCGATCCCTATAGCCTGCAGTTTTGTTATTAAATCTAGGTGAGGAACTAAATCAAATGCCTTAGAGAAGTCTAAAAAAATGGCGTCTAACTGACTCCTTACATTAAGGGCGCTTGCGATATCGTGCGTTATCTCTGCCAACTGTGTGGTTGTTGATAATTTCGACCTAAAGCCATGTTGCCTACTGTAGAGGAGGTTGTTAACCTCTAAGTGGTTAATAATTGCTTTGTAAATAATATGTTCGAGTATTTTACAAGTAGAGCTTGTTAGCGAGACCGGTCTGTAGTTGTTTAGTTCATTTTTGGGACCGCCTTTATGAATTGGAACTACTTTAGCCTTGAGCCAGTCATCCGGGACTGTTAGGGTTTGCAACGACAGAGTGAAAATTCGGAACAAATATTTGGAAACCCAGAAGGCGTATCTGTTCAGGAAATTATTTGAGATGTCATCAGGCCCCGGAGATTTCTTTACGTCTAGATTGCGCAGCAGGCAGAAAATGCCGTCTTCACTAATGTTTATCTCTGACATGGGATGAGTGATGGAGTAAGAATCAAGGGAAGCACCTGAAACCGAGCGTGAGAAAACAGACTGAAAGAACGAGTTAAATTTGGTAGCAATAGCGGCAGTGTTGGTTATAGTTTCACTGGACGTTTTATTTCAGAAACTGTGGATTGCTCGCATGCTAAGTAGCGCCAAAACTTTGCCGGGTCATGCTTCATAAATGACGGTAACGTCTCCGAGAAGAAACGTGTTTTCGCAGCTCGAATTTTACCTTTGAGTGTACTGACAAGGCATGCAAGGTTGCTTGATAGGCAACGCTTGCGCCGCCGCTTAATCTTTCTTTTCAGATGGATAATTTCTCGCGTTATCCACGGATATTCTCGGTTCACACGTTTTTTCCTCAAAGGAATGTACTGCTTTTCGCAGAAGTGAACAGTTTTTTTGAAATAGGACCACATTTCACATACGTCATTGAGTGCTTCAAATGCTGGGTAACAAGATTCCAGGCGAGCAAGAACAGAAGTGTCATCTGCCCGCTCGTAATCTTTAACAAAAGTGACAGATGGTTTCACAGTCTTAGTTGAAACATGCAACGGACATGCTAGGATTAACATCTTATGATCTGAGATTCCATGAGCTACATTTACGGAACAATCTTGAAGTGAATTGCTAACAAGCATAAGGTCGAGTAGAGAAGAGCAACACCCGACAGTACGAGTATCAGAAGTTACTAATTGTTTTAATGAAAAACTAAAGGTACTTAGTAACAACATTTCAGCGCTTTTCACTTCCTTGTTGTCGTGTGACATGTCTGACCAATTGATTCCAGGCAAGTTAAAGTCTCCTGTAATGATTATTTTGGATCGTGAGTTGGTACATTGCATGAGGTAGTCGTGCATTACTTCGAGATACTCGGGGGGAGCATTGGGTGGTCGGTACACGCCTCCGAGGAGTATGCGTTTGCCCGCGTATTCTATATTACACCATATGCTTTCATGACCATCAATGTCCTCCAGGCGGGAAAATTTAATGTTGTTTTTTATTGCTATCGCGACTCCTCCACCTCTTGCGCCTCGGTCTTTGCGGATAAGTTTGTACGAAGGCGGGATTATGTCCGAGTCGCGCACTTCAGCGTGCAACCACGTTTCGCTGATGACCAGAATATGTGGCTGATAAGACAGTATTATGCCTTCAAGAAGACTGAGTTTGTTAAGTATACTTCGAGCGTTGAGGGATACGACTCTGAGACTCTGAGACTCTGAGAACGCGGCTAACTAGAAAAATGCCACAAGGAGGGGAAAGAAACCATTTACAACACATGCGTCACTGTTAGCCGCTCTGGCCTAGGGTGCCAGGATGCCCGATCTACTCCGGCGCTGGCTCATCGAGCAAGCTGCCGTGGCTAACTAGAAAAATGCCAAAATGAGGCGAAAGAAACCATTTACAACACATGCATTACTCTTAGCCGCTCTGGCATAGGGTGCCCGGATGCCCGCTCGCCTCCGCGCTATCCCATCCAGCAAGCTGCCGTGGCTAACTAGAAAATGCCACATCGAGGGGAAAGAAATCATTTAAAACACATGCGTCACTGTTAGCCGCTATGGCCTAGGGTGCCCGGATGCCATATCGCCTCCGGCGGTGGCCCATCGAGGAAGCTGTCGTGGCGATCTATATAAATGCCACAACGAGGGGAAAGAAATTATTTACAACACATGCGTCACTGTTAGCCGCTCTAGGCCTAATGTGCCCGAATGCCCGATCGCCTCCGGCGCTGGCCCATCGATCAAGCTGCAGTGGCGAACAAGAAAAGTGCCACAACGAGGGGAAGCATCCATTGGCAACACATGCGTCACTGTTAGCTGCTCTGGGCTAGGGTGCCCAGATGCCCGATCGCCTCCGGCGCTGGCCCATCGAGCAAGCTGCTGTGGCTAACAAGAAAAATGCCACAACGAGGGGAAAGAAACAATTTACAACACATGCTTCCCTTTTATTCGCTCTGGCCTAGGGTGCCCGGATGGCCGCTCGCCTCTGGCGCTGGAACATCGAGCAAGCTGCCGTGGCTAACTAGAAAAATGCCACAACGAGGGGAAAGAAATCATTTACAAGACATGCGTCACTGTTAGCCGCTCTAGGCCTAATGTGCCCGGATGACCGATCGCCTCCGGCGTTGGCCCATCGATCAAGCTGCCGTGGCGAACAAGAAAAGTGCCACAACGAGGGGAAAGCAACCATTTGCAACACATGCGTCACTGTTAGCCGCTCTGGCCTAGGGTGCCCGGATGCCCACTCGCCTCCGGCGCTGGCTCATCGAGCAAGCTGCCGTGGCTAACTAGAAAAATGCCACAACGAGGGGAAAGAAACCATTTACAACACATGCGTCACTGTTAGCTGCTCTGGCCTAGGGTGCCCGGATGCCCGCTCGCCTCCGGCGCTGGGCCATTGAGCAATCTGCCGTCGCTAACTAGAAAAATGCTACAACGAGGGGAAAGAAACCATTTGCAACACATGCGTCACTGTTAGCCGCTCTGGCTTAGGGTCCCTGAATGCCCGATCGCCTCCGGCAATAGCCCATCGAGTAAGCTGTCGTGGCTAACTAGAAAAATGCCGCAATAAGGGGAAAGAAACCATTTACAACACATGCGTAACTGTCAGCCGCTCTGGCCTAGGGTGCCCGGATGCCCGCCCGACTCCGGCGCTGGCCCATCGTGCAAGCTGCCGTGGCTAACTAGAAAAGTGCCACAACGAGGGGAAAGAAACCATTTGCAACACATGCGTCACTGTTAGCCGCTCTGGCCTAGGGTGCCCGAATGTCCGATCGCCTCCGGCGCTGGCCCATCGAGCAAGCTGTCGCGGCTAACTGGAAAAATGCCACAACGAGGGGAAAGAAACCATTTACAACACATGCGTCACAGTTAGCCGCTCTGGCCTAGGGTGCCCGGATGCCCGCTCGTCTCCGGCGCTGGCCCGTCGAGCAAGCTGGCGTGGCGAACTAGAAAAGTGCCACAACGAGGGGAAAGAAACCAAGTACAACGCATGCGTCACTGTTAGCTGCTCTGGCCTTGAGTGCCCGGATGCCCGCTCGCCTCGGGCGCTGGCACATCGGGCAAGCTGTCGCGGCTAACTAGAAAAATGCCACAACGAGGGGAAAGAAACCATTTACAGCACATGCGTCACTGTTAGCCGATCTAGCCTAGGGTTCCCGGATGCCCGCTCGCCTCGGGCGCTGGCCCATCGAGCAAGCTGCCGTGGCTAACTAGAAAATGCCACATCGAGGGGAAAGAAATCATTTAAAACACATGCGTCACTGTTAGCCGCTATGGCCTAGGGTGCCCGGATGCCATATCGCCTCCGGCGGTGGCCCATCGAGGAAGCTGTCGTGGCGATCTATAAAAATGCCACAACGAGGGGAAAGAAATTATTTACAACACATGCGTCACTGTTAGCCGCTCTAGGCCTAATGTGCCCAGATGCCCGATCGCCTCCGGCGCTGGCCCATCGAGCAAGCTGTCGTGGCGATCTATATAAATGCCACAACGAGGGGAAAGCAACTATTTGCAACACATGCGCCACTGTTAGCCGCTCTGGCCTAGGGTGCCCGGATGCCCACTCGCCTCCGGCGCTGGCCCATCGAGCAAGCTGCCGTGGCTAACTAGAAAAATGCCACAACGAGGGGAAAGAAACCATTTACAACACATGCGTCACTGTTAGCTGCTCTGGCCTAGGGTGCCCGGATGCCCGCTCGCCTCCGGCGCTGGCCCATCGAGCAAGCTGCCGTGGCTAACAAGAAAAATGCCACAACGAGGGGAAAGAAACCATTTACAACACATGCGTCACTGTTAGCCGCTCTGGCCTAGGGTGCCCGGATGCCCGATCGCCTCCGGCGCTGGCCCATCGAGCTAAGCTGCCGTGGCTAACTAGAAAAATGCCACAATCGAGGGGAAAGAAACCATTTACAACACATGCGTCACTGTTAGCCGCTCTGGCCTAGGGTGCCCGGATGCCCGCTCGCCTCCGGCGCTGGCCCATCGATGCAAGCTGCCGTGGCGAACTAGAAAAGTGCCACAACGAGGGGAAAGAAACCATTTGCAACACATGCGTCACTGTTAGCCGCTCTGGCCTAGGGTGCCCGGATGACCGATCGCCTCCGGCGCTGGCCCATCGAGCAAGCTGTCGTGGCTAACTAGAAAAATGCCACAACGAGGGGAAAGAAACCATTTACAACACATGCGTCACAGTTAGCCGCTCTGGCCTAGGGTGCCCGGATGCCCGCTCGCCTCCGGCGCTGGCCCATCGAGCAAGCTGCAGTGGCTAACTAGAAAAATGCCACAAGGAGGGGAAAGAAACCATTTACAACACATGCGTCACTGTTAGCCGCTCTGGCCTACGGTGCCCGGATGCCCGCTCGCCTCCGGCGCTGGCACATCGAGCAAGCTGCCGTGGCTAACTAGAAAAATGCCACAACGAGGGGAAAGAAACCATTTACAACACATGCATCACTGTTAGCCGCTCTGGCCTAGGGTGCCCGGATGCCCGCTCGCCTCCGGCGCTGGCCCATCGAGCAAGCTGCCGTGGCTAACTAGAAAATGCCACAACGAGGGGAAAGAAACCATTTACAACACATGCGTCACTGTTAGCCGCTTGGCCTAGGGTGCCCGGATGCCCGTATCGCCTCCGGCGCTGGCCCATCGAGCAAGCTGCCGTGGCTAACTAGAAAAATGTCACATCGAGCGGAAAGAAATCATTTGCAACACATGCGTTACAGTTAGCTGCTCTGGCCTAGGGTGCCTGGATGACCGCTCGCCTCCGGCGCTGGCACATCGTGCAAGGTGCCGTAGTTAATTAGAAAAATGCCACAACGAAATGAACGAAACCATTCACAACACATGCGTCACTGTTAGCCGCTCTGGCCTAGGGTGCCCGGATGCCCGATCGCCTCCGGCGCTGGCCCATCGAGCAAGCTGCCGTGGCTAACTAGGAAAATGCCACAACGAGGGGAAAGACACCATTTGGAACACATGCGTCACTGTTAGCCGCTCTGGCCTAGGGTGCCCCGATGCCCGATCGCCTCCGGCGCTGGCCCATCGAGCAAGCTGCCGTGGCTAACTAGAAAAATGCCACAACGAGGGGAAAGAAACCATTTACAACACATGCGTCACTGTTAGCCGCTCTGGCCTAGGGTGCCCGGATGCCCGCTCGCCTCCGGCGCTGGGCCATCGAGCAGGCTGCCGTGGCTGACTAGAAAAATGCCACAACGAGGGGAAAGAAATCATTTACAACACATGCGTCACTGTTAGCCGCTCTGGGCCTAGGGTGCCCGGATGCCCGATCGCCTCCGGCGCTGGCCCATCGAGCAAGCTGCCGTGGCTAACAAGAAAAATGCCACAACGAGGGGAAAGAAACCATTTACAACACATGCGTCCACTGTTAGCTTCGCTCTGGCCTAGGGTGCCCGGATGCCCGCTCGCCTCCGGCGCTGGCACATCGAGCAAGCTGCCGTGGCTAACTAGAAAAATGCCACAACGAGGGGAAAGAAACCGTTTACAAGACATGCGTCACTGTTAGCCGCTCTAGGCCTAGGGTGCCCGGATGCCCGATCGCCTCCGGCGCTGGCCCATCGAGCAAGCTGCCGTGGCGAACAAGAAAATGTGCCACAACGAGGGGAAAGCAACCATTTGCAACACATGCGTCACTGTTAGCCGCTCTGGCCTAGGGTGCCCGGATGCCCGCTCGCCTCCGGCGCTGGCCCATCGAGCAAGCTGCCTGTGGCTAACTAGAAAAATGCCACAACGAGGGGAAAGAAACCATTTACAACACATGCGTCACCGTTAGCCGCTCTGGCCTAGGGTGCCCGGATGCCCGCTCGCCTCCGGCGCTGGCCCATCGAGCAAGCTGCAGTGGCTAACTAGAAAAATGCCACAACGAGGGGAAAGAAACCATTTACAACACATGCGTCACTGTTAGCCGCTGTGGCCTAGGGTGCCCGGATGCCCGCTCGTCTCCGGCGCTGGCCGGTCGAGCAAGCTGGCGTGGCGAAGTAGAAAAGTGCCTCAACGAGGGGAAAGAAACCAAGTACAACGCATGCGTCACTGTTAGCTGCTCTGGCCTAGAGTGCCCGGATGCCCGCTCGCCTCGGGCGCTGGCACATCGGGCAAGCTGTCGCGGCTAACTAGAAAAATGCCACAACGAGGGGAAAGAAACCATTTACAGCACATGCGTCACTGTTAGCCGATCTAGCCTAGGGTGCCCGGATGCCCGCTCGCCTCGGGCGCTGGCCCATCGAGCAAGCTGCCGTGGCTAACTAGAAAATGCCACATCGAGGGGAAAGAAATCATTTAAAACACATGCGTCACAGTTAGCCGCTATGGCCTAGGGTGCCCGGATGCCATATCGCCTCCGGCGGTGGCCCATCGAGGAAGCTGTCGTGGCGATCTATATAAATGCCACAACGAGGGGAAAGAAATTATTTACAACACATCCGTCACTGTTAGCCGCTCTAGGCCTAATGTGCCCGAATGCCCGATCGCCTCCGGCGCTGGCCCATCGATCAAGCTGCCGTGGCGAACAAGGAAAGTGCCACAACGAGGGGAAAGCATCCATTGGCAACACATGCGTCACTGTTAGCTGCTCTGGGCTAGGGTGCCCAGATGCCCGATCGCCTCCGGCGCTGGCCCATCGAGCAAGCTGCTGTGGCTAACAAGAAAAATGCCACAACGAGGGGAAAGAAACAATTTACAACACATGCTTCCCTTTTATTCGCTCTGGCCTAGGGTGCCCGGATGCCCGCTTGCCTCTGGCGCTGGAACATCGAGCAAGCTGCCGTGGCTAACTAGAAAAATGCCACAACGAGGGGAAAGAAATCATTTACAAGACATGCGTCACTGTTAGCCGCTCTAGGCCTAATGTGCCCGGATGACCGATCGCCTCCGGCGTTGGCCCATCGATCAAGCTGCCGTGGCGAACAAGAAAAGTGCCACAACGAGGGGAAAGCAACCATTTGCAACACATGCGCCACTGTTAGCCGCTCTGGCCTAGGGTGCCCGGATGCCCACTCGCCTCCGGCGCTGGCTCATCGAGCAAGCTGCCGTGGCTAACTAGAAAAATGCCACAACGAGGGGAAAGAAACCATTTACAACACATGCGTCACTGTTAGCTGCTCTGGCCTAGGGTGCCCGGATGCCCGCTCGCCTCCGGCGCTGGGCCATTGAGCAATCTGCCGTCGCTAACTAGAAAAATGCTACAACGAGGGGAAAGAAACCATTTGCAACACATGCGTCACTGTTAGCCGCTCTGGCCTAGGGTCCCCGAATGCCCGATCGCCTCCGGCAATAGCCCATCGAGTAAGCTGTCGTGGCTAACTAGAAAAATGCCGCAATGAGGGGAAAGAAACCATTTACAACACATGCGTAACTGTCAGCCGCTCTGGCCTAGGGTGCCCGGATGCCCGCCCGACTCCGGCGCTGGCCCATTGTGCAAGCTGCCGTGGCTAACTAGAAAAGTGCCACAACGAGGGGAAAGAAACCATTTGCAACACATGCGTCACTGTTAGCCGCTCTGGCCTAGGGTGCCCGAATGACCGATCGCCTCCGGCGCTGGCCCATCGAGCAAGCTGCCGCGGCTAACTAGAAAAATGCCACAACGAGGGGAAAGAAACCATTTACAACACATGCGTCACAGTTAGCCGCTCCGGCCTAGGGTGCCCGGATGACCGCTCGCCTCCGGCGCTGGCATATCGAGCTAGATGACGCGGCTAACTAGAAAAATGCCACAAGGAGGGGAAAGAAACCATTTACAACACATGCGTCGCTGTTAGCCGCTCTGGCCTAGGGTGCCCGGATGCCCGATCGCCTCCGGCGCTGGCCCATCGAGCAAGCTGCCGTGGCTAACTAGAAAAATGCCACAACGAGGGGAAAGAAACCATTTACAACACATGCGTCACCGTTAGCCGCTCTGGCCTAGGGTGCCCGGATGCCCGCTCGCCTCCGGCGCTGGCCCATCGAGCAAGCTGCCGTGGCTAACTAGAAAAATGCCACAAGGAGGGGAAAGAAACCATTTGCAACACATGCGTCACTGTTAGCCGCTCTGGCCTAGGGTGCCCGGATGACCGATCGCCTCCGGCGCTGGCTCATCGAGCAAGCTGCCGTGGCTAACTAGAAAAATGCCACAATGAGGGGAAAGAAACCATTTACAACACATGCGTCACTGTTAGCCGCTCTGGCATAGGGTGCCCGGATGCCCGCTCGCCTCCGCGCTAGCCCATCCAGCAAGCTGCCGTGGCTAACTAGAAAAGGGCCACAACGAGAGGAAAGAAACCATTTGCAACACATGCGTCACTGTTAGCCGCTTCGGCCTAGGTTGCCCGGATGCCCGCTAGCCTCCGGCGCTGGCCCATCGAGCAAGCTGCCGTGGCTAACTAGAAAAATGTCACATCGAGCGGAAAGAAATCATTTGCAACACATGCGTTACAGTTAGCTGCTCTGGCATAGGGTGCCCGGATGACCGCTCGCCTCCGGCGCTGGCACATCGTGCAAGGTGCCGTAGTTAATTAGAAAAATGCCACAACAAAATGAACGAAACCATTCACAACAAATGCGTCACTGTTAGCCACTCTGGCTTAGGGTGCCCGGATGCCAGATCGCCTCCGGC